>VNJV01000014.1:0-24572 GCA_008042635.1 Drosophila nikananu | reverse complement strand
ATTCAATTAAAATCTCAACGATGACCGGCCAAGTGCTGCAAAATGGCGCAAAAAGCGTCCTAAATCGCATGCCGGCCAAACGGCAAACGAATTACTGTAATGACATTTATTTTTACTTTTCAATTAAGTGCTCTTCCACGGGACCACCCGCAGAATTAAATCCTTTGGCCATTTAAAATGTAATTAATTTTTAATGCACGCTTATGGCATGACGTTGACGGGTTTAATCTGTCTGTTTATGGATGAATATATGCCCTGGTCCGATTACGGGCTTTGCATGTGTTTCTGTGGCTTATTTATTGGCCAGTCGCTCGGTAATTGTTGGGATAAAAGACTTAGCAACAATGTTTCGCAATGCCCCGATATGCAGTTAATTCGATTAATAAAAGCTAATGAGTGTTGTGCCTGTAGCTGTAATTTAAATAAAACACTCGCAATAAATACTTTGTTTTATGTTTTATTTTTCAAGGCTAGTTGTTGCTTGTTACATGTACAATTACTCTTTTGTTTGTGGCCTAATTATCCTCTCCAGAAGGAGTCACTGTGCTTGGTATTTAATTTCTTGCCTGTTTTCTTGCTCTTTTATTTGTTCATTTAATTAGCCATTCCGGTTGGTCATTCCATCTAATTTCGGCTGTCTGCTGCCGAGGTTAAATTCATCAACAATTACATGAATTATCCCTAGAACTTCACTAATTCCATGGACTAATTTGGTATTTTAATGAGGCCCAGCCAAAGGGAAAATGAGAGAGCAGAACAAACAGCGGCAGCAGCAGCGAACTGTGAATTTATGGCCAGCGAGCATTTCGGATTCGAGTTGACAAAAAGTAAAAGCCACTTACAAATTTTCCCAGTCATTTATCAAGCGCTAGGAGGGCATAAATCTCGTCTAAGCAAATAGCAGTGACAACACAACTACCAACAGCCAGTCGGTCTGAGTGTCTCCTGAGCCAGAGCCTGAGGTAAGCGGTACTAGTCTTGGTCTTGGCCAAAAGTCAAATCCAGGCCGTGGCCATAATGTTTCGCTGCACGCAATTGTCTTTAATGCACAAGAAGAAAAGGACTTTGAATGGTGATCTTTCAGCCTTTAAGAGTTTTGAACAAAAGGGAACATTTCCAACCTCAAATTTGTTAGTTTACTTCTTACACATAAAAGATCTCAGACTTTTTATTTCTTAATAAAGCTTTTGTGGACTTTAAGAAAAAATTACTTAAATTCTTTCATATATTCGTAAACATCTTTGGTTTACATTAAAAATTTATATTTTTCTTATTAAAATATTAGGTTTAATTAATTTAAATTACTTTACATTGTTTGAAGTATTTGTTCTCATTATTTATTTATTATATTTTGCTTTATGAAAATATAACTTCAACAATCTTATATTTCCATTTACTTACAACCTTAGTTTATATTAAATATTTCGTTGAAATTTCCTCGTTTCAATATGATTTTCTATTCGTTTAACATCTGGGTAAACTTTAATTGCTTCTTTTATTATTTGTATTTTATTTATTTTTTTTATTATGCTAGTGAGACAGAGTTTCTTTCTTGGCTTCGTCATAAATTCCTACAGTGTATAGGCATAGAAGTCAGCAGGAACTGGCATTAAATTTTATGGCATTCGACTGTTGGACATTAAAAACAAAGGACAACAAATGTAGCGTCAAGGCGGGACTACAATGAGGCAGGTTAACGTGGCCTTTTTAGCGGCAAGTGGTGGCATATGGCACGTGGCAGGTTGGCAGCCTAACAGCCTGGCAGCCTGGCAGCCTGATTTATGCAGTCGAGTGAGATGAAAAATTGATGATTTAAGTCCAACCTCGTCTCGGACGCTGAATGCCTCCTTGGGGTGCCATTGCCAGGCTCCGGGTGAGAAGTGTGCAAGCGTGATTCCGGCTTAACTGTGGCCAAAAACTTGATTTGATCCTTATCCGGTGTTTACTTAATTAAAATTCCAGCAACTATCGGAGCAAAAGGACGTAATTGAATCAAAGCTGCTGCAAGTTTTACATCGAGATGTTGCCGAATAAGTTGAGCTTGCGAGATGTACTACGTATGAGTGGTGTCCTGGCAATTATCCGGATTACCTTTACGTCTGCTCCTCCTCAAGCGTCTGCTGCAAAGTAATTGGAATGAAATGTAATTTAGTTGGCATCTGGCTACGGGAATGCGAAGCAATTTGCCGGCGAGTATCTTTTGAATAAGCAAAAGAGTTTTTTGGGGTTGGCTGCATTCCAGCCAGGGGAAAATTGCTCGTAATCTTGATGCTGCCGCTGCTGCATGCTGCTGGCACACACGAAATGCCACAAGTGTCAGGCACTCCATTGTTGCATACTTTCGGGCGGCGGCATTTGAATAGAAAGCACATTAATCATACGCCCCGCATGCCCAGTTCCGGGAAAATAAAAACTAATTGAGCTGTGACCGCAGCGGATGTCGCTGCAGCACTTCTGCAGCTCCTTGCTCTCGCTTGGCTTCTTCACACTTGGCTTGTCCTTTTTGTGCACTCACTTGGCATATCACGCATACGTCACATTGTCCACGTATCAGCGTTGCCGTATATTAAGTCATTCTGTCGGGTAGCGGGTAGTGTGTGTGTGTTCTTGTGTATTTACATGTCTAAGAGCTTGTTAAAGTCACGTTTCTGGCAAATTCTATTATATTGTAAAGCATTTTCCGTATTTTGCGGCAAGTGCCAAGCGGCAGCTGCCATCTGGCAGTTCGCTGCATGCCATAAAAATGTCTACGGCACACGCAACTTGACTGGGGCAAACTGGGGTTAGGACTCGGGGTCGGTGTTGGGTCCCATCGCTCCGGCCGGAGCGCATTTCGTGCGTATGGAAAAAGCGGAAGGAGGTCGGAAGAGAGCCGGGCGGATGGGCAACAAAAATCTGCAATTCATGCAATTTTCATGGAAAATTTGCCGCGCCAAAAGAACAGAGCAAACACACATCCACATGAAGGACATCGTCTAAGAGCTCATAGTATGTATGCATGTGTGTATTAGGATCTGTGCTTTGAATGTCAAAATATTTGTGTGTTTGGCATTTCAAGCGTTAAATTTTTGCTGTCAACGCTCCAACCCAGAAAACTCTATCTCCGACACAGAGAGAGAGAGAAAGAGATATTTTTGAGGGTTTTCTCCCTCATTCTCTGTCTGCTTTCTCGGGCAAATCCACCGCCGGAATCCAAATTAATTTGCCTAGCACGTGGGCCTCAGTGATTATGTCTCTGTGGATGCGTGTTTTTGTTTGCATTTGTCTTAAGTGCTAAAGTCCTTGGCTTGATGCTTTCGAGATTACGGCTTACGTGAGCCATTGTCTGGGAGTTGGGCGTTGTCTATGCGCCTCTCGGGGGACACTTGATATGACATTTAAGAAATATCCTTAATAAATTGTGGCAATTATTCTCCAGGCTGCTTAAGCAATTGAGCATTTTTCGGTACTCGGCAACTGGAGATTTCTTAGATACTCAACGTGGCAACAAAATCGATATCAATTCTAAGGATGTGGTATTCGGATTTTGGAATTTGAAGAATGCATATTTAGTTTTATTTTAAATTTTTATCTTTGGATTTTGGTATGAATTTAAAGGAAAGTATTTCATGAAAATGGCTGAAAATCGGGTTTTGTGAAGGGAAATAAATTATTGTTTAACAAATCGGGTTCATCCCGAAGAAAATCCTGAAACTCAACATGATGATCTTCCATCCTTGCTTCTCATCAGTCTATCTTTATTGAGGTTTCAATGCGCTGCTAGAATTTTGAGGTTTTAAAAATATGCAAAATCTGTTTCCCAACTAAACCCATCCTTGGATGAGTTCTGCTTTAATCCTCATGCTTTAAGCTTCTGTTTTTCCACATCCTCCGCTGCCGTTAGATTCGAGTTTCGCCCAGAAACAGGCAATGAAAACAAAGAAGATAAATGAAGACGAAAGCAGCCAGAAGCTGAAGCCCTGCTACCACCCACTTTATCCTTCCGCTCCGCCGCAGATTTGTGGCCGGAATGGAGTCTAAAAATATGCCGTAGGCGTCGCCAGCCACGCCTCCTTCCCTCCAGGACGTTACAGGATGCGGGTGCCAGACCACCACACGTGATGATTGCGGGGGCTGGAATGTTTGCCATGGCTGCATGTGGAAAGTGGCACATAATTAATTCAAATTAATTACGAATTGTGTGGAATTAGTGCTTGTGGCAAGCCCTGAAATGAGCCCCAGATCCGGACCCTAGCCAAGAGACGACTACGTTGGACGACGACGGGTCGATGTTCGGCCTACATTTCCGAGTAGATTTTTCGACGTCCGTCTGCTGGTTCGTTTGTCCCCTCTCGATTTTTGAGCTCTGAGCATATTCTTCCCCTTAAAATGCTGTTCCCCCCCGACAGCCAGAAGTCAGAGGACCCCACATTGTTTGTTTGTTTGCCTGACCCAATTAGCGCAAATTTGCAACAAAGTCATAAACTGAGGCGGCAAACTGCAGCGAGCAGGAGGCGTGGCTGATGGCGATGGGCCGACATTTATAAATCAATTATGCAGCGATTGCACGCTCATTAGTGTCAAACTCAATTAACGCTTTGACAGTTTGCCCGGATGGCAGGGAATAGAATAGAGGAGCCGACGAAGACAGGCGACAGCAACACGGATTGAGGTCACTTCCGTTGTCCATGGTGCGCTGTCCGTTGTCCACTGCCAGTCAACTCAAGTTCAAACTCGTTAATTGGCTATGCTGATCCGGATTCCGGAACCGCTTGACCCCTGAAACTGACAGGAGCTGCCATGATTAGTGGAGATAATGAGTTGAAGCTCCATAATCGACGGCTGGCCAACGGAAGTGATTATGGGATAAATAAATAAGAAATCACTGAGTTGGGAATTTAGGTAAAATAGTCAAGGGATTTAAGAAACTATTCGAGAGAAGAGTTTTTTATTTGCTTGCCATTTATCAAAAGAAATTGAAGACCAAAGAGAGGCATTGATTATAAAATGCATTTGGCAAGGAATCAAGAATCAATGTTAATCCGACTGAAAGGAAAAAATATATAAATAATTATTTCAGGAAAGATTACTGATAATTTGGCAGGTCTTTAGGAGTTTACTCTCTCTCAACCTCTTTGGTTGTTTAAGTAGTTTGCGAACTAACTTTCCTTTTAAAAATGACAGCTCTTTCCAGAGTTGATAACATTTAAACCCCTTGTAAACTGTCACCTAATTCCGCACTTTTGCAGATCTCAAAAATCGGATTCCTTCACTCAAAGTCAAACCCACTTTGGTCTTTGCCTTGCCCACTTAATGGAATGTTAATCTTGACCGACCTTCGTTCTGTCATCAGCTATGCTCTTGGCCAGCAGACAATGTCCCGGGCCGCATCCTCATTCATCCTCATCTGTGCCCATTTCCAGCTTCGGCCGCTGTTTTATATCATAATTGCAATCTTGCATAAATGCGTGTGCCCGAGTTTTTGAAGTGCGCCAAATGAGAGTGGGAGTGTGTTTATGGCTGTACCCAGCTACACGGACATACGTATCGGTTTGCCATGTTTGTTTGTCCTTCGGATCGCCATTTTGGTATGCGTCTTTTTACAGCAGCAGCAACTGCAAAAGCAATCCCAGGCAGATAGAGCCCAGCCATCTATGGAATCGCAGCCATCATTATCATCGTCGCAGTCGCTGGAACACGTGTTCTCTCTCCTCATCCTCATCCTGAGCCTCGCCATGTCCATGACACAGTTGTTCTGTGTTGTATGTGTGCTTTCCATTGCATATCACAGTGTTTGCATCTGTGACCACCTCCAGCCCCCCAAACCAACCTCCCAACCCAGCCCCCAGCCCCACTGCAAACATGTGTTGTGTGCTCCTCCTCAGCCCCCACAGAAACGCATTGAAACGCGTTTTGTTGGCGCTGGCTCTGGTCAGCAGAGCTTGGAGAGCATTGAGGTCACTTGGCGTGCATGTTATTGCCCAGCCTGAGCAGGAGGATATCACCCGCCACCGCTCTCCGTGAGATGCCAGCTCCCGCCACTCCCGAGTCCCTGATTTCCCTGACTTCTTATTTCATTCCCACGCCACGTTTGCTCCATTAGCACTCAATCATTGGCTGATAGCGGAGCCACTCGTGCATCAAATTAATTCGAAACACCAAGCGAAAATGTCATCAATAACGTTCATGGATTGGATTGGTGGCGGCGGCTCCAAGACAGGAACAAGACCGGGAACACACAGCCGCCATCCCCACATACCGCCACGTGACCAAGTTAATTTGGCGTTCTGGCCACAAACAATTAGTAAGCAAAACAAAGCAATTACAATAGCCAGCGGGGTGTGCGAGGGGCGGAATTTTGGATGAGGGTTGGAGGAGTTTGGAGTGAAGGCTAGACAGCCGTGGAGTTACACTGGTCATCATGGAATAATTAGTTTGGCCCAGGATATGGCACATTTTAGGTATTTTTGTGGTCTGTTTATTTGCTTTTGACAAAAGTGAATTGTTCTTTAAATTAAATTCTTAAGAGTTAAGTTAGTTCTTTATTTAAGTACCACATTTAACTAAAAGTAAGCATTTACATTATCCATTTTAGGTCTTTGAAATAGTTATGAATGCAGTTTAATTGTCACATTTTCTTGGGCAACAATACAAAGGTCTTACAATCAGTAATTTAAACTCCTTAAGCGAGTTTAACTAAACTCTCTTTATGCTGATCAGTTTTGGCCTTTTCGCCGCCCAGAACTATTATCGTATTCGGTGGCATCAACACTCAGTCTGGCACACACTCAAACAGTGGCCAGAAAGGACTTGCCGCTTAATTTGGGCACATGTCTGCGTTAGTTGACTCAATTAAAATGCCTCGGCGGTTGGACTGCGGCCTGCGGCTGCAACTCCAACCCCAACCTCTCTGCCATTCTAACTCCTTAATGGCAGCTGCAGGATATGCATATCCATGTCCTGATAGCCACATATCCCATATACATGGCGAGATCCATGCGTGGCGCGCAATGACACTTCATATATCACAGGATTAGCGGCGAATCTGGTATGTTTTTAATGATAGCGAGACCCTGAGACAAAGTGCGCATAAAGTGCATTCAAAATGGCATTATCAGGGGACCCCTCCGCACACATTTATACTTGATGCCAACTAGGGGAGTGGAGTGTGGATAGTGCGGACTGAGGAGGGCTTAAAGGGCAGAACATCAAAGCTGACTACGTGCCACGGGGCTTTTATGCAAATTTTCGCTGGTAACCTTTCGCATGCATTTTATGCATGCCCTGGCCGTTTTCCCATTTTACGGAGATTTTCCGCCCTTCCTTTTTTACAGACAGACAGAGGAGAAGGGACTAGGGCTTCTCCCTCGTTCAATTGGCTAACAATTCGATTTTATTTGATTTAATTTCGTTCTTTTTTATCTCGTTTATGGTGGAGCGGATCGGAGTGAGTTGGAAACTTTTTGCTTTAACTCGGCAAAGTCAATTAGGCCAACTGTGCAAACATTTGTTTACACATTCACAGACTGGCCCGGACTGCTGGAAGTGGCGAAAACTCACTCGGTGAAGGGGTAGGGAGTCGCAGCCAATGGACCATTTCAACTCGCTGCGAGTACGAACTGCCATTGGCAACGTTTTGCTTAATTAACATTAAATTGTGTTGTACTACACAGGCGTCCCGAGTCTTATCTTCGCCGCTCCCTCCGAAAAGTGTTAAGACAAAAGCAAATTGCCACTAAATTGGCACTTAAGGAATTTCGCTGAGCTGGCCAGAGGACGATGTCCTCCTGAGGCTCTCCGTTCGTTGAGCTCCTGCTGCTGTTCCTCCACCACCTTCGGCGACTGTCAATTAAAGCCCAACTGATGTTTAACAATTTAATTATGAAAGTTAACGAGTTTATGTTAAACTATGCAGTGCCAGCTGCTGGCAGGCAGAACTTTTCAATTGCTGATTAAAAAAAACCCACGAGTGTCAGCAGAAAATAACACTAAAATATCCTCGGGCCAACACTGAAAGCAAAGCACAACCGCCTGACATCCGGCATTTTATGTCACTTGATTCGAATATGTTTGTCTTTGGTTTATGGCTTAACTTGATGGGTTATTTGAGAGTTGTAAAAATCGTTTACATAACCATATTTACAAGAAAGGAAGCTAACTTTGGGAAAACAAAGTTTGTACTCCCTTTGAATACCTTTATTAAAATCGTTCATAACTTTGCCAAAAATGCTTTAATTTTATTTCGGAAAGCTTTCCATTGCTAGTTTTTATTAGCTCTAAAAATCTGCATACTGAATTTAAAATATTTTTATATTATAATTTTTTCCAATTTTTGACAATTTTTACGATGTACCCCCTTACAAAATTTTGAAAAAATTGAGTAAATTTTTTTAAAGTTAAAATTTTACCAAACATGGCTAAATCAACTCGGCTGTTGATGCTGATCAAAAATATTTATGATTTAAAGGGTCGGAAATGACTCCTTCACCATTTTTTAAGCTTCTGACTAAAACTACAATACCCTGATAGGTTATTAAAATGCTTAGTAGATTGAGGGAATTATTAATGATTTAATTTATAATTAAATTTTGTATCAAATAGTGCAAAATGCACAACAAAGTGGCTAATCAAACGCTGCTGGAAAAACTAAGCTTAAAATATATAAAGCAACACCAAAAGTGCTGGTAATGCTAAAAGGTTTGCAGGAGGAAAATAAATTCCTGAATAGCTTTCGTTACTATTTTTTATAAATCAGTACTAATAAAACCCTTGCCTATCATTTTTAGATATATTAAATTCTGTATGCAGATTTATTAGCATACGAAAAAATAATACATAAAGTCTTTCTGAATTGAAATTAGAGATTCGGGATTAGCTTCTCTTGTTTCCTTAGTTATATTAAAAATGCAAAGATTTCCTTGTCTTCCTTAAAAACATATCATTAATTTCAGTCTTTTAAATTTAATTAAAATAAATTCAAACCCAAACCTCCATTTCAGTCGAATTGTGATTATTTCCCTTAAGCCCCTTTCTTCAAATTGCAATTATGATATTCGAGGAAATTGATTAAACTTATTTTGACCATTAGCTGCAACAGCTTTGAGTACTTCGCCCTGCAGTTTGGGGCGTCGTTTTGTTGTGGCCTCCGGCCATTTAGCTCTCCGGGGCACAAAGGAAGCCTTCATTAGCAGGCAAACGACTTTTAAATTTGCTTCTAATTATTGTGCATTTGCTGGGCAGTTTTGCATTTCCCTGCTTGACTTGGCCGCAGCCACTTCATCCTCATTTTCCGGCAATGGCGATGGCGATGGCGCTGACTCTGGAGCTGGTGCTGGTGCTGAGAGGGCCCTGGCGCCGTGTATTTATGGGCCAAACGTTGCATTTGTGCAGTTTTTAATGAGTTTTTGTTGTTCCGCCACGCAGTTCGGAAAAAGTTTTGCCCGGGAAGGCCTCCGGAGCATTGGGTGCAACTGATGCCGCTGGACTGACTAGATGACAGACTGAGTGGAAACGCTTGACTTGGCCGCCTGACTGGAGGCACTCAAAAAACTAATCAGCGCGCTGGCAAACTTTTTCCTGGCCAGCTTTCGGTATCCTTCGGTTTGCTTTTTCTCTCGCCCTCCTGGCCGAAAGACTTTACAACATAATTAAGATTGTTGCAAGCAACTTGAGTGCGTTTAATGAGGAACGGCCAAGGAGTCGAGAGAGCTAGTCCCTGGCTTCTTCAGACTCGGTTTTCCTTGTTTTCCGGAAAACTTTGGCCAGCCCGCGGGGTGCGGGGATACGGAACATTTTCGGGCTCGTTACTTATCTTGCTCATTTCCTTTCAGTGCACTTTTGTGTTGGGCATTAACATGGTCATTATATCCTGCCTGGATCCCGGCACCTCCTCCTTCCTTCCTGCTGCACATAATGTCGGTGTGGCCTGCAGCAGCCACCACCTTCCTTGCGGTTCTTTTTGTGGGCTTTGTGCTTGAATTACGAGCGCCTCTCAAGTGTTTTCCGCACCCTCAATTGCATAATCATAATCATAATAATCCTGATCATATGACTCTCTCCTGAGCAGCTATACATCCAAGGGGGTATCTCCATTTGTATCTGTTTATATAGATATATCCATGGCTTGGTTTCGCACCTCTGGCCATAAAAGCCACTATTATTCGCACTCTCTAATCTCTAATGTGCTAAAAGTTCAGCGCACGCTTCAGTGCTTTTATGGCCTCAAAGGCGTGAAGAACACGCCGGGAAATCCCCTTATCTGTGGCTCAGTCGCCTCCTGCTTCCGGCGACCAGTAATCTTGTAGCATTTAGTTTTCATTATAGGCACTTGACTGAACAATTTTATTGTGCTCTGCTTATAAATAATGTTAAGCTGTGAGCTGTCTGCTTCCGGTGTTGCCTTAATTTATTTCTAATTTATTTAACGATATGGTTTTTTTATGCATTAAGTGTTTAGTAGGATAATGCAAGTCCAATGATGGGAAAAATTAAGACTTTGAAAGTCACTTAAAAGGACTGGTACAAAGTATTGTTTATATTTTATATATATTTCATAAAATTGTATGTTTGTTTATATATATAACATTTTATGTGTGCAAAGCTTCCTTTCTAACCCCCAAAATTCAAAATTCCCCATTCAACAGGCTAATCCCTGTCCCTGTCCTGGCCCGAGTTCAGATCCCTTGAGAGCCAGCTTGTGGCAACTCCCTTTGAACTTAATCCCTTTACCAGCATACCTGGATCCTTCATTCAGCCGCAAAAACAATTTAAAAGCACCAAATTGCTAAATCGACTAAGAGAGATGATTCCGTTCGAGTTCAATTAACAAGCCACCCCGCAAATATGGCAAATATGGTTCGAAAAATCAACTCTGCATGCGCTTTTCCTGCTATTCTACTTCCCCGTATATTTTTTCTGTGGGTTCCCACATTGCTGGGTGCTAAATGTCAGCAATGCAATTAAATCGGCTCTGGCCAACCAGCGGGCGGGAAGTTTTCCTCTGGGGGGACTGAGCGCAGAGGGTTATAAAATTATGAAGCGAAATTGGATTTAAAAACAGCCCTGCCAAGCTGTCCTGGTCTCCCAAGTGCGGAAAAGTGGGAAAAGCTGATGAAAGCCGGGTGGCGCTGAGAGAGTGGGGATGGGGATAGGGATAGGGACAAATGTTGGCGCCATTAGCGCCATTTTTCCTTCGGACACGTCCCTGTCGTCCCCCGATGTCCTTCACTTCCGCTCCTCTTCGGCACTTCCTTTCGCCGCTGCGGCTGCTGCATTTGATGAGTTGAAAATTGTAATTAAACTGCGTTTGTTGACATTGCATTTAAAATAAATAATAATAAATACTGCATAATAGGGCGGAGAGGGACAAAGCCCAAGTCTGCGGAGAGGCGGCCAAGGAAATGAATGGAAATGAAGGCTTCTCCCTCGTTATCCCGAGAGCTGCAGCCGTACTTAACTATTAAAACTTTGGCAGAGGCAACTCCATAAAATGACGTGCTAAAAACGAGGAAGAACGATGAAATGAAAGAAATCTGTCCGGCATAAAAGGAAAATATGGCGGGGAAAGGCTGAGGACGGAAAAACTGGCAACTGAAAAGGGTTTTCTTGAAAACCGTTTTTCATTAAAGTGAAACGCAAACATTTCAATTAAGCAGCGACTCTAAGCTGATTTCAATCTGGCTAAAAGGGATAACTTCCGGCAGACGTTTCGTCCTGCGCCAATGTCCTCGGTGTCCTTCGTGTTGAGTTCGTGATGCCATCACAGTTCAAATGTTAGGTCACAATTAAGAGGGCATTGGCCATGCCTGGCTGAGGGTCTAAATCAGCGATTGACATTAATTTTGCATTAGCCAGCGCCTTGCTCCTTGCTGCTTGGCTCCTCCGTTGCTCATACGCCCCGTTGTACGCCAAATTAATTTATGCGCGCTAGCCATAAAAAAAGCAACTCGAGTGGCCATTGTTTCAGTTTCCGGCTTGGCACAGTTCCGACTGCCAGCCCCGAAAACAAGAAAACCCGCCAGCTCAAGTCCAAGCCCTAACCCAAACCCAAATCCTGATCCCTAGCCCAATCCCCAGTCTCGGGCTTTGGCTTATTTTATTTTCCAATTAAGTAAATTGCGTGAGCCAGACGAAGAAGCTCGGGCCTCCCCTTTTGTTGTGCACATCACAAAGGGGCGACTACAAAAAGAATAAATGTTTTCCTTGCTGGGTTTTCCTCGCTGGGTTTCCCTCCTCGGAATCCTGGCCACATTCCCGCACACATCAATAAATGCGTTGCGTGTTCGGCCCCCTCCCAGATATTCCCAGAAGGGAGGAGCTTCTCCAACTAATCGCCGAGGTCTTTAATTGATTCAATGTCTAAATATCCTAAGCTCCTTACCCAACCACCGCCGCCCACAAAGTCAGCTTCATTACGATTATGGACTTTGATGTGTGAAGGCTCTGGGCGGGACTCAGAGGAGCATTCACTCGACAGCAGACGGATTTCAATTTGCCCGGCTGTCTATATATCTGTGCTCCGGCCAGACGCTCATTCAATTTGTATTACAAGCCGCAGCCTATATGGACTTAATCATTGTTATCATTTTTATGGGCTTAATCGATGGGAGCCGATAATGAGCTCATTGTGGGTAAGTCGGGTTAAATGAAGCCTTAACAAGATGCGGGTTAAGGCAGGCGAGCCGAAAGGCGAATCAATATTTAAATGGTCTAGAAAAAAGTTGAATATGTTATGGGAACTGTGCTTGAGATAGGGAAGTAATATTTAGTTAAATTTGTGGGAGGAGCGGCGACTTTAATTGTTATTACATTGAAGATAAGAATATGATGTTTAATTTTTGAGAGTTATTCCACATAAGTTGCTACTTAAGAATTTGTTTAATGAAATATTAGTTAATATATAAAGGTATAAAGTGGTATTTTTAATTAAATATTCCTACAAATGTGGTCAAGAGCCTTTATAAAAATTAAGGAAAATTCAATTACCACTCAAGCATTTCATGCTTAATCAGCTATTGTTTCGAGTAAATATTTAACTTGTCTGCAAATTTGTCTCTCGACTGACCAACAACAATAGAAAGGCCTGGCCTTAAAGAGCTGCTAATTAGATTAAGTGAAGTGTCAAATTTAGTACGTTTTCACTTTGTGTGCGCTTAACCTACTCCCAAGTGCACTTCAACGGAGGCAGCCAGGCAGCAGCATAGCAGCAACAATATGAATACTACAGCAACTACAGCATACAAATGTTTTCAATTACAGGCAACACAGCGAAACGGAGGGGAATAAACTGGCACAACAACTTTAAAAGTACAAACGGCACAAGAGGAGGAAGAGTCCATGAAGTGCATAGACCAGGAACAATGGTAAATGCCACGTCAGCAACATCAGAAGCAGCAACAGCAGCAACAGCAGCAACAACGACCGCAAAAACGAGTCAACGACAGCTTAAAACATAATACGCCAGCTAAAGGCAAAAAGCGGATAGAGAATCTGGGGGTTCCCCCTGTCATAGATAGACAGAGACACAGCCGAGAGAACTCCCCGGACAAAGCGACATTGCGAATAATGAGAAATCGTTGTTGCAATTAGTGAGAGCCAAAGGGGGTTTCGGGCCAGCCATGAATTACCAGCTCGGCTGGCAGCGGAAACGGAAATGCTTGACGAACGGAAGCCGACAAGGAGAGCAGGTGGCCACTAAATGCCATTGAACACTGAGCGATCATGTCCGACGCTGAGAAGGCGATTAAGGTGCAGCACCAGCAGCAGCTGGACTGTGGCATCGACGATGAGACGGATCCGGAGCATGGAACTGGTCACCCAGCCGGCTCTGTGGTGGGGGTCAAGACCACGGCCATGCTCACCGCCAAGCCGGGCAGCTGCTTCCGGCGCTGCAGCGGCCATCTGCTCAAGCTGCTGCTCTCCACGCCCGGCCTGGTGCTCCTGGTCATCGGGTACTCCATACTGGGGGCCCTCATCTTTCCGCTGCTGGAGGCGCCGCAGGATCTGAGCAAATCGGCGGCCATAGCCAAAAGTCGAGAGGACTGTCTAAGGGAACTCTGGATCATAACGGGTGAGTGGTTATAGGGAAAATATGTTTTTCAGTCAAGTGTGGTGGTTATCTAAGAATTTTTAAGAACAAGGAAATAATAATATATTTTTGGAATTTAATTTTATGGTTTCTCAATCCTTTCCCATTCATTTAAACAACTTTCTAATAATTAACATTCTTGACCCTCGTACACAACTTTGATCTCCCATTTTCAAATAGAAAACCGCATTCTTTTCGATATGCCTGAGTTTGCAACAGTTATTTTAACGCTTCGCTGGCAACGCGCCAAAAATGGAGCATAAATTATAATCGTTGCTGCCACATTTTGTGGCGCATTGGCCGTAAATTTTTCGGTGGGCATTGCACGCTTGATTTGCCTGCAAATTGGCAAAGTAATGCCGAACATTGAAGCGACAATGTTTTGTTATCGCCCATTAATGCTAAGCAAATAGAATCGATTGCCGGGCAAACTGGGCAAACACAAATATTTTAATTATAAGTACCTCGCAAACATGGCCCACTCCCGCAACCGTCGAGGCTACAAACAAAAGGCTGGCGAAATTTCAATTTCGTTGCCGGCCAATTGAATTATAGGCAAATATTTGCATTTCGCGAATTTGTGTATATTTGGCAATTGAACCCATTTCCGCGATTCGGGGATATTTAATCGAATCGATTTGGCGTGCGTTTATCGCCACTATGCGTAGTCGGAAGTCCATATTTGGGGGCCTGATTTATGGGAAATTAATTACTATGTCGCACCTGCCAGTGGCACTCGTGAGCAGAGCGGCTCAGTGGCACGTGCGTGTTCATTAGAGCTGATGTTTGTTTAATTAAAATTTCACATAATAAATAAACCAATTAACTTGAGCTCATCCGCGGCAGAGGTGGCATCGTCTCACCTGGCTTATGATTAATTCTATGAGATCACCAACGAGCGCCTAATGATGTGAAGCCTTCCCTTCTAGTCTTCCCATTGCCAAAGGTCATTTATTATTTGCCTTGCCAGAGGTTTATAATGTTGTGTTAAAAATAAAATAATGGAGTAAATATTTACAATTTTGGTAAAGGGAGAAAACTTAATTTAAAACGCTCACTTTCTTTTTTTCAAAATAAGATTTGGAAAACTTTGTGGAGGCCTTTAAATTATTTAACAAATATCGTGCATTATCCTGCCGTTTCGGTCTTAAGTTTAATTAAATTAAACTTCATTAAATCAGATTTATTAATATGCATACATCTATATTTAAATCAGGGAATCGAATTTCCTCAAAACATATATTTTATAATATGTAACACAAACTAAGCGAGGTTTCTGCCTCTAAAAATTCAAACATTAAAGTCGTGCCTGATTTTCAAGAAACCTGATAAATATCCCTGGGATACCTAACCATTTTTAAACTCTTTTTAAAGAGGGAAGAGCATGTATTGTATGTATTTCCATCAGAGGAAAAGATTGGCTTCGAAGGAACATTTGATTTTTGGCTTTTTTCTTGGCCACTTGCCTCGCTCTTCGTTCTCGTTCTTGGGTCGAATCGAGTGGGTGGCTTTGGCTGATGTCAGGAGGGAAAGTGCACCCCTGAGGCCTCCTGACACAAGAGACTCCTCCTTAGCCTCCTTCCAGGCCCAAGGCCAGGGGGCGTGGCCAACAGCAAACTAGTCTCGAACTGCTGTTAACAAGCGACATCCACAATTTGCCGCCTCCACAAGAGGCAAGGCGAGGCGAACACACGACATCAACATCAAATGGGAGCAGATTCCTCAAGACATTCGCCCGAAATCGAAGGGGAGGATGGAGGATGGCAAGGTGAGCGAAGGATACAAGAGAGGATGGTCCGATTTGTCGGCACTTGTCGCCCGTGTCGATGGGAGGTCGAAGGATGTCAGGGGTTATCACTGCACTTGGCATGAAATTGCATAATTACGGCAAGGGCACTTGGTCGCATTCTCGAGAATTCTCCAACTGGGCTAACCTTCCATTTTGTGCTTTCTTTTCTCTTCCCCTAGAGAAACTAAACGTGCTGTACGAACGCAACTGGACGATGCTGGTCCACGAGCAGCTGCGTCGCTTCGAGGGCTCCATTGTGGCGGCCACGCGCCAAGGATCCGGTGGCGCTGGGGGAGGCAGCGGCAGCGGCGGTGGAGTCCACTTCCAGGGCGGCAGTGCCAGCGCCCTGGGCCACTTTGGCTATGATGCCGGCGACTCGGAGAGCTGGACATTTAGCGAGGCTCTGCTCTACTCGGTCACTGTGATAACGACAATTGGTGAGTTCCGTTCCGGCTCCGTTTCTGGTCCCTTCCCTTCCCATTACTGTTTCCGTTTCCGTTTCTGTTTCCGCACTTTCACTGCCACAACTAAGCCGTTCGGATTTATGTTTAGTGTTTATCCAGGGACTCTGCCCGCCGAGCTGCTTATTATTATGATTTCGGGCATTTGCCACAACTCGTGCTGTGCAGGCCAGCAAATATTTACTTTGCGGGGCCCGAAGGGCAAGGACAAATAGAGCTCGTCATACCAACGCCTTCTAGTGCAAACTAAGCCAGAGAGAGAGAGGGCGAGATAGCTGCCACTGGAGTCCTGGGAACCGTGGAACATCACACGCATTGTGTATACGACCCGTAGGCCGAGGCAAAATATTTGCATATGCTAAGTGATGGGCCATGGCGGGGCCAGCCTTGTGTTGTTACAAATTAACTATATCTCAGGGTCTTTAACTTTAACAACGTTTTGGGGGGGTCTTTGGGGGACAAGAGTCGTAGATAAGCTACTCAAATGTGTCGCTAAACCGATTTATTGTGGACATTGCTGTGGCCAAGCAATAAGTTTGTTTAAGTGGTAAATATAAGGGTCATAATAAGAGCTTGGAGTGTCTTGTGTTGGTTTATAAGTATCTGGGTTAATTAAGACAAGGAACTGACCTTATATTGGGGATGCTTCATTAGCTTTAAAGCTGATTTTCAAGATTGGTGTTTGAGTTAGGTTTAAAATCTTTACCAAATATATATTTTATAAAGCAATTTGAAGAATTTCTTAACCTAAGACTGTTTATTTTTATATTTTCTTTACTTTTAAATGGAATATTAAGAACACAATACATATTTTATCCTCTTTATTATGTTTACTTAATTCTGTTTTAGTTTCTTGTAAAATACATTTCCTCCTTTTCTAACTTTACTTTAAAGATGTTTAAACTAAATCCATATGCTGCTAGCCCCAAGAACCTGTCCCATTTCTCGTTGACTCCCCATCCATTCCCATCCGATTAAAAGTACATGCATTTATATTAGCCCGTTCGTGCTTGCCATTTTCATGCACTAACCCAGAGACACACTGCGATCCAGATGATACAGATGATACCCTCCCTCTTGCAGGTCACGGCAGCCTGACGCCGCGCACCGCCGCCGGCAAGCTGGCGACCATCTTCTACGCTTTGGTGGGCGTGCCCCTGATGCTGATGTGCCTGTCCAGCCTGGGAGCCCTGCTCGCCGACGCCCTGCAGTGCACCTACGTGCGTCTCTGCTGCCAGCTGCAGCAGCATCAGCAGCATCACCACCACCAGAGCCAGCGCAGGAGGAAGTCCTCGGCGGTGGCCTCCACGCCGACAGCCGGTGGCACCGCGATGACAACGCCACCAGCAGCCAAGGCGAAGGAGAAGGAGAAGGGCTCAAAGCGACGCCTGGCAGCTGGCATGGGGGTAAGCATGGCGTATGATTGATATTATTTAAGCGAGTGCGGGAGCAGCAGCTGCAGTCCATCAGCGAGGACACTTTTATGGATCCTAATTCGATCCAGGGGACGAATCCCCTCCAGCTGCAACTGTTGCTGCTGCTATTGCGGAGTTGGCCAAACGGAAAAGCTGAAAAATATAAGAGAGAAAAGTGGTCTCTCTACTTGGGTTTAAAGTAAACTTCCGACATTGTTTCGTGTGACGGGGAAAACTTTCGCTGGCTACTCGCTGGCCCGCTGTTTTACGCATGAACTTTTCCCACTACTCCACTAAGTGTTTCGCTTGTAGTTTTTCCACCAGCCCCGAAACTTTTCCACCGACGACCGACGACAGTTTTTCCTGGGCGAAACTCCACTCTCCAACGATGAATGGGAATAGTAACTCCTCAGCTTACCGAATCCCAAGTCCGGTTTGCGAATTCATTGATTACGCAGGACTCGAATAACCTCTCCAGGCTTGTTGTTCCATTTGGTTTTTGGTTCTCATTTCGCACATCAAACTACAGCCAGGGCTTGAATTTCGAATTTTCAGTTTTAATTACAACAGCAGAAGCCTTTTAAGTGGATTCAAAAAACATCCGTTTCCGCTGGCCCATCCTTTTTGGATTTCTATTAAAGCAAACTGAAAGTTTGTAATTGATTTGGGCCAGAACAACAACAAAGAAGTTTTCTTTTTTGCCTTTTTGTTTTTTGGATTTTTTTCCCATCGAAAACCCTTACTTTCTAGGTCTTCCAAACTGCAGACTGTTTTCGCTTTCCGTCCGGCTTTGGGGTCGGTTTCACGTTCTGTTTTTTCCCCTGCCATTTTTGCGTTTTTATTTGCTCTGCTGTTGCTTACATTATAAATAATTTTTTAGGATATCAAAACTCTGACTCGAAGCCTTTACTTTTTTTCCTATTTGTGTTTGTATTTATTTTTGTTTGCGTGTTTTGTGCATTCGTGCATAAGTTTTGTAAGTGATTTGCTGGCCCCCCTGTAATGACATTTTTCTGACTGTTCCGGCTTTTCCATGTATTTCGAAATTGTTTTTAAAGCTTTAAGAGCGAAGTAGAAAAATAAAAGTGATTCGGTTTGTTTGGCTTTCGCTGTGCTTTTTTGCAATTGCGGCCACTCGTCGTCCTGTGTTTGTTTTGCCTGCACAAATTTCTGTTTAATTGGCAATTTATGGCTGCGCGGGGGACAGATGGGGGGATTCAATAAATAAATAAGTGATTTTGCGGTGCCCAGTTCGATCGTCTGTTTGTCATTCGGGTCGAGGGAGCAAACGGGAAAAAAATTCATTTCATAAATTAACATTTACTGGCTGGGTAAAAACTCCGCTCGACACTTTTAATGAACTCCTCGCCAACTTTGTCCAGTGCCCGCGTCAAACTTGAAAAGCGCACTCTTTAAGGGCGTCTCCTCCCCCTGCCCCACCTTTCGACACTTTAAGAGTTGCGAAAACTTTGAGGCGGGTCAAAAGGGCAACGGCGGCTACAACGGCGGCATAAATTTAATTTTTCCACGGCCTCTCCACTGTTCGTGCCAAGTAAATTGAAATGAGTGCGCGAGCCACTTTAAGGCGACGGTGGAAAAGTTTGCACTCCGCAGGCATGCAATAACTTCTCATTTCCGGCACTTTTGGCCCTAATTGATTCGGATGCCGGCCATTCAGATATCACGTGGAATGTGGAATCGAAGCAGCACCAGCTGCATGGAGGAAACTAAAAAAAACTTTGGCGCATTCTCCACGCTCGAGTGGAGTAATCCACTTGCCGTGTTCGAGGGAGAGAGCAAGGCATTCCTTTCAGGACCTCCAACCGGCTGCGACTTGTTGAACAGGATTTCTGCATTTGCGATGGTGATGATTCCGATTCCGCTTTCGATTGCGATTGTGATGGCTTGTTTCGACTGTTGTTGCATTCAACAACTCATTAGGGCTCTGGATCCAATCTGGCCAAGACCCAAGGGCCTGCTTGCCGCACGAGGACCACAAGGCTGCGGCTGGCAATTGATAAGGCTGGAGAGCTGGAGCCTGTCGGCTCTGGGGATGTCCAGTCATGGGTTGAATTATTATCGCCATCGTGTTGACTGCTGCCATTTCGGCTAAGGCCTTTGGCCTTTTGGCTTTCGGCATTTCGGCCATTTGGCCTGTGCCATCGTCTTTTGCAATTATCAAGGCGCACATGCTGCGTGACGGTGGGGACTCAGACCGCAAGACTAGCAGGCAGACAGTTCCCATCTCGCATCTCGCATTACGCATTTGGTCTTTGGGATTTCCCTGGCCCGTTTGCGTGTGTGTCCATTAGATTTGGCCTGGCATTTGATGATGATGCCACAGAACCGCAACGCACATGCTCTGGCCGCAAACAGCTTGCCAGGGCCAACCACAGGCATGATGACATCTGTTTTGGGGGCCCAAGAAAGCTTTCCCCGGGATTGAGCATGCAAATTGCGTGTTTTATTGACATGCCCCCCTGTCACGTCAAGTAGCCGCAGTGTGGGCCCAGAAAATTACATGGGGAAAGGCTGGAAAACTTTGCCATGATGATAACTGGAAATTATCCTTTGATTAGAACGGGAATAGTGTTTGGGGAAATGTGTTGAGGGTCTGTTAAACTCGAAATGGAGTATGTTCACTTTATTTTTAAGCTGTAAACATCCCATTTTTGAGCTGCGCGCCTTAGTGTAACCAAATTGTAAAATGTTACCGATGTAAGATATCGATAGAGAATGTTACCGATCTATTGTATAGAATTAAGGTTAGGAGTAAATTAAGAAGATACGGGCTCTTTTGGTTTGACAATTAGAAGGATCAGCATGTGTGTAAAATAGAGAAAACCCAAATCATTGAAAATAAAAGCAATCCAACATTATAATATTTAAAATAAAAACCCTGGAGTGTTACAAAGCTATAATCTTTAAACCCCATTTGAAAGTGAGTATTTTCTGATATAATAAATACTTGCATAGCTTTTTCTTTCCCTTATAAATGTGGCTTTTATTTTCCCCCTTTGTAGGCCAACTGCAAGGGCTGCAAGTACGATGCGGCCAACAGCGAGACGAGCCTCAATGACTGCCTCGAATATGGCCAAAGGGGAAAAGTGCCGCCGGACAAGGGGGAAGGTGAGTCCTGCGGCAACCGTTGTTCGCATGCTAATTGTATTGTCAGCACAATTGCAAGTCGATAATCATCTTTAACATGTCTCTGTACGTTTTCTTTTGTGCCCCGACATGTGCTGCGGTCAGCAGATGCCTGTCAATTGTTGCGCAACTTGAATCAGCAGCAGCAGTTCTACCAGCAGCAGCAGTTGCAGTTGCAGCCACAGCCACAGCAGCAGCAGCAGCCGGATGTCATGCTAATGACAACGACAACGGGCAGCGCATTGCTGAAATACGCACCGCAGCAGCAACAGCAGCTACAGCAGCAATTATCGACAGCAACTCTCCCGCGACAACACCATCAGCTTCAACAGCAGCTTCAACAGCAGCAGCAACAGCAACACCAGCAACTGCAGCAGAATTTCGTTGCTGTGCCCAGCAGCATGCTGCGAATGCCGCTGACAGTGCCGCCCAATTGTTATGCACCCGCGACTGCCACGATTTACTTTCCGTTTGCCCCATCCGCGCCTGGTAGTCCCGCCCATGCCCACACCCACACCCTGACCCATGGCCACCATCTGGCTGCGAATCCGATTGCGACAACGATGGCCAATCCCCTGGGAAATGCAACGGCGGCGGGCACAGCACTTGGTCAACAGCCGCTGGTCAAGTATCACACGATACACTTGCAGCCCGCTTCCGGCAAGCATCGAGTGCTGGCCTCGGGCCTTCAGGATCCTGCCGCGGAAGCCGCGACTCTGGAAGCCATCACGTTGCCACCGCCGCCGGCCTATCAGACGGGGAATGTGACGGGTGAGTGTTGAAATGGGGTTTGCTTTATTGCGAAACAATATGACGAAGGGCTGTCAAAAGGGGTTTTTTGAAATGACATTCAGGGTATAAAATGCATTTATTAATTCCTAAATTGTTTGTGCAAAGAACTAAAAATATGAAGTCAGAAATAGGAAAGTAGTAAAAGTACTAAAAGAAAATATGCCAAAGTCTTCTTGCTGGCTTTATATATTTCACTCATCTTTACAATTAATAATTTATGAAAAAACCTTTTATATTTCCCCATCGAATTTTTTATAATTCAACAAAGCTAACGAAATAAATCTCCAATTAACCAGACAGCGTATTTCGAATTATCCACAATTGACTTGATTCAATTTCGCCATAATTCTGAATTCTTAATGTGTGCTAATGATAGTGGTGTGGCGTTGGATATGCATAAATCTCACAAAGGAAAATTGAATTTAATTGGATGAACAATTTGTGCCTGAAACCGAGAATGTTCTGCTGACAGCATTGGCTTAACCTGGAGTCCCGAAACAAAACCGAACTGTAATCAATCAATCATACGCCCCGTTGTCGTCAGGGGGGGCTGCCTGCCAGCCAGCCGCTCATTTACGCTTTCAATTATATAACAATTTGGGGCGGCAATGGCAACATCATCGTCGTCATCATCAGGAGCAGCTTGCAGGCGGAAGCAGCGGCGTGTTAAAATGACAGAGTTAAGCAGACGCACTTCAGCCGCCAAGAGGGGGCGGTGGCAGGGCATTAAAACTTTTCAACTTGTGCTGCTTGACATGCCAGGACATTGGCAGCGGCAACAAAAATAACAACGAAAGCAGTAAGCACAAGGACAACATGCACTTGGGGCAACTTTCGACATGTGCGACAGTTTTATTGACGATAATGATGACTTGGCATAAAGGAGACAGGACCTGGCAGCCGCCTTTGCTTGTGCAACGCATGCAAAACTCATTAAAGTTAACGGTTGCCCCTCCTTAAGGCGGCGGCGGCACGTGACTTGCTTTGTGAAAAGATGTCGCTTAATTTCCCTAGGAGTTCTAGCGTGGGACTTGGCCATTTGTCGCCCTCCCTTTCCCCCAATTTGATATGATTTCATTATGCATGTTAATTGTCTGCCACTGACACCCACCCATCCACAGAGCGTCCCAAAAGGCAGCACGGAGTCCGAAACCGTGGCACACCGCACCATTAAAGCACTGCCAAAGTTGCTGCAACGTGTGACCGCAGGGCCAAAGTGACTTTCCAGCGGGTATATATGCAGGGTATATGTAGAATAAAGCACACACTACTCCTATATGTCCCGGCACACTAATGAATGTCTTTGTGCATTTACCCGCCCTGTGTCGGGGTCCGTGCGGTGTCCAAGTTTAAGTAAATATTTTCAAATTGGCCATGTCCGGAGCAGGGCAGGCTATGGCGGAGTATAGTCCGCGATTCGCCAGTGTCCTGGCGACAGCTCCAATGTGAAAGACGAGCGCTTCCTTCCGTTTCCACAGTGGCTGAGGGGTTTGAACAGTGGTTGTGGAAATAATACATTTTAAGCTGTCTTTGGCTTTAAATTAATTTATTAAAATATTAGCTAAACTTTGACAGGAGGTAGGGTATATTTAAGATTGGGATTTCCCTTAGGAGTTTGTATATTTCAGAACAATTGAGTTGTTTATTTATATTTTTCATTAAACAAGAACTGAAATAAAAGTACCAATAGTTTTAAATATATTCCTTGTAGATCCTGCTAGACTTTCAATTTTTAATTATTTCAACTCAGCAAGATATGTATTTCTCTAAAGCTGACTTTTACCTGCTTGAACTTCTTATAAATCAGTGTAAAATTAAAAATACATTCCCTGTAAAAGGCACACTTCCTTGACCCCCTTTAATTGCAGTAATTTCGTAATTCTTGCCATTTTATTCCAGAAATCCTCTGAATAATTTAGTGCATTTAGTGGGTATGTGTTGTGTCCTCGACAATTGTGCCACTGTGCTCGTTGCACTATGACCCGCCGCCAGATGGCTTAATGCCCCTCCTCACATCCCGACATTCCCACTCACTGCCACTGGCAGCCGCTAATGAAAGTTAACGCCAAACTTTTACGTTTTGGAATGGAAATGGGAATGGGAATCCGAAACGCTTCGTCCGCCACATTGTTGCATTTTGTTTGGCGAACTTTGGAAATGCAAAGCAAATCATTTTCGCAGCGCAGTGCCGGAGCAGTGGCCCCGCACAACTTTTCCGGTTTTTCCGCACAGTTTTCCGCGCGCTGTTTTGGCTCCTTCCGCTGCTGCCGCTGCCACTTCCGGCGGAACTAACGGGCTAACGGGATAATCTAACCGTGTGTGGCAGCTGGCGGAAGTTGTTTTGCCAATTTGTGCGGAAACTTTTTTTTTTTTTGGTCCTACATTGTGCTGAGCTATGTTTTCTGGTTAATGTTATTATTTTAAATGTATTTTATATACAAAAAATACCTGTTTTATTAACTGTTTTCTCGCTTTAATTTTCCTCAATTTCGCTTCCATTGCAGCTGTGCGACGGGCCAAGTTCGTGACGAAGCCGCTGCCACACGAGATCAATGCGCTGATGGATTGTGGCACGGCCACGAGATCGCCAGACTTATCCGGCAGGCATGATTTATTGCCAGCAGCCGCAACAGCGGCAGCAACAGGCACCGCAGCAACGCCATTGTTAGCCCACACGGCCGCAGCAACAAGCCCACAACTGTCGGCAGGCATTAAGCCAGCAGCGGCAACGGGAGCACCCACGAGAGGAGCAGGCGTAGGAGCCACACTGTCCGATAGCAGTTTTATGGCCGCCGGTGTTTGTGGCGGAGCAGCAGCAGCCACATCCCAGCCAGGAGGCAGTGCAGCGGCCACACTGTCGGCTCTGCTGAGCGCCAACTCCACGGGCACGGTGGACATCATGG
>VNJV01000013.1:0-11734 GCA_008042635.1 Drosophila nikananu | reverse complement strand
AAAAATTAAATTGACTTACCTCAGCTCTACAGCTGTCCATCAGCAGGACTCCCATAAGCACTCTGGATAACAGGTAGCGAGAATACATTATGGCCAGTTATAGACTTTAGTGATAATGACAACTGTCGCTTGGTATTTATACTGGCTTATAGATTGCATTGTTGCACGAGATTAGTTACAAACTATGTTTTAACTAGATAAATGCTTTGAGATTTTAATATTTTACAAGTTGTTTACAGAGAAAAATTGTATTTTTGAGGGATAGTTAGAGGGATAATTAATTTCAATCGTTTATAATTAGAATAGAAAAATTCTGCCAAGTGAATACTGAACATGTGAAAGAGCAATTTCAAACTAAAACAAGTAAGGAAGCTAACGCCAAAGTTTATATACACTTACAGCTTACAATTGGAGAATTATAATTTAATCCAATTTGATCAAATGAAAAGAAAAACTAACTAATTAACAGAGGGACTAGTTTGCGTATAAACTGCAAGGTTATAAAAATATTACAAAAATTATATTCCATCTTGCCATTCCATTTATTAAATCTTCAATATATTTCACATACAAATGAAAACAAAAACAATCCTCTTCTTAATGATTTAATAAAGTTTGGCTGTTAGTTTAAAAACTGCAGTAAAACTCCACGAGGGTTGGTTTTCTCCGTAGCAATTAAACACTATCTTGTAGAATCCGGGCGGACAAATCTCCGGCAATCCATCGTCGTCTTGAAGCTTGCAATTCTCGGCCATGTAGGACTTTTTTGGAAACGGCGGCTGGAAGTCACCCTCAAAATTGGGTAAATTTGAGCACTTGCTAAAAATTTTCATGCTGACATCCTTGTAGTAGGTGTTGAGGTGCTCATGAAACGGTTGCTTTGGTATTGCCCATGGTAGGACCTTGTAATCGGCTTCTGCACCCGAAGAGCTTCTGTAGACCACAGCCTCTACCTGCAAGGGATTGCAATTGAACAAGGGAATTAATTAGTCAATTGATGTAATCCACCTACCATGGTATCTTCAGTAGTAGTATAGTTAAACAAGACATTGCCAGATATTGCGAAATCTCCTCGTCCTATGCGATCGATCTTGAGCTGAATCAAAATCTGACTGGGATCCGAGGTGGTGGTGGAGAGCGACATTGGTTCGTAGTCCCATTTGCGCTATTTAAACATTGAAGGATTAGTACTTTTTTTTAAATAAAATAGTTTACATACCGCTGCCCTGCAGCTGTGCAACAGAAGGACTCCCAGAAAAACTCTGGCGAAAAGGCGGCGCGAATGCATTTGGTGGTCAGCTATCGAATTGATTGATAATAACAACTGTCTCTCGATATTTATACTGAAGTACGAGTGCCATGTTGCACGCAAGTATTATCTAACAAGTGTGTTATATAAACTCAAAGATCGCTGCTTACAGTAAGTAAATATGTGTGTTAAACATTAAACAAGTTGTTAACATACAAAAAAAGGTTTAAAGAGGATTAATTTGAGGTATAATTATATTCACGTGGCAATGAAAATATTTGTAGTGTCCAATAAATAGGGTAAATTATTTTTTATCAATTTACAAGAACCATCCAATATTAATACTTGGAAAATAAATATAAATTTCATAATAAGTGCGTTTAAACAATATATTTTATTTAAAAAAACCAATACGAAAATTGTTACATTTCTCAGATATACAAAATATCCTAGTACAATTTATTTGTCAGCTTAAATATGGCCGTAAAACCCCATGTGGGTTGATCGGGGCCACTTTTAGTGAATATAATCTTGTAGAATCCAGGCGGTGCTATTTCGGGCAGTCCATCGCCATCGATCTTGCATTTGTCAAACTTATAGGTGTCCTGTGGGAAGGGTGGCTGGAATTTTCCCTCGAATTGCGGCAAATTGGAGCAGTCCGCGAAGTTCTTAATGATCACATCTTTGTAATAGGTGTTTAGGTACTCGTAGAAAGGCATCTTTGGTATAGACCAAGGCAGCAGTTTGTAGTCACTCTCGTCCCCCGAAGTACTCCTAAAAGCTGTGGCCTCAACCTGTGATAAAGTTAATACTTTTCTATAATCTGGTATCAGATGTGTGATTGTGTTTACTTACCATTGTTTCTTCATTGGCATCATATTTCCAGTCGAGGGTGCCCGTTAAGGCAAAGTTTCCGCGACCCAAACGATCGATTTTGATCTCAAAAGCCAACTTGCTGGGATCCGAGGTGGTGGAGGTGATTGATACTGGCTCGTAGTCCCATTTGCGCTAAAGAAAAATCAAATTAGGCGGCTTAAACTTGTCGTGTCTTGGCTATCTTACAGCTGCCTCGATTAAGGGGATGGCAAAAACCAGAATCCAGGCTCCGATTGAAGACCCCATCTTCGTCAGTTCCGTGCTTTAGAATGTATGATGGGGCTTGGTGCTGGCTTATATATCTACAATTTTCCAGTATTGGTTTTTCCAATCTCACGTATTTATCGTGTTTGGAAAACAATTAGAATAATAGATTAAAGATTCGTATAATTACAATACCTGCACGTAGTTTTAACTTGTTGTTAATAATTCTAACAAGGGGGATATATCTGTAGAACACAATATTATACATGTAAGGCATTATAGCCTGTTTATTAATATTGTTATGTTGGATATTACAAAGAATTGAGGTATGATGAATAAATACAATTTATTCAATTTTCTTTTTAATATTTCAAAACGAAAACAATTGACATGCATTTACCCTACACATTTTTATTAAATATTTCTTAACGATCTTACCAAAAACGATATCAAAAATACCATTTCGAATATATATTCATTTATCTTTCTTCGAAATCGAAATTTCTGTAATGCCACCTTTATTATTTGAAATAATATTCCAATAATTTTCTACATACTACCATATATAATTGAGATATGTCATACTGAATAGAGAAATGATGGGATTCCAAGTCGAGATCACATTAGTTTGGTGAAAATTTTGGCGATTAATACGAATCCCCAGTCCACAGGACCCGTGACGGTGAAGTTTACCCTGTAGAAACCCTCGGGTACCACTTCTGGGAAACCATCGCTGTTGGCCACACACTTGTCCAGAGTGTACACCTGCTGGGGCCAATTCCCGTCGAACTTGTCCTCAAACCTGACCAGATTCGAGCACTCGCTCAAGTTGGGTATAACCACGTCCTTGTAGTGTGAGTTCATAAAATCTTCCCAGGGTTGCCTCGGGACATTGAAGGGGAGCAGCTTGTAGTCGCTTTCAGCGCCAGAGCTGCTTCGGTGGGCCACTGCCTCCACCTGAAAAATGTTTATATTTCAAATTGAAATTAAAACTATATTCGAAATAACATGAGGTCCTCGGAAACACTCACCATGGTTGTGCTATCCGGAGTGTACATGAAATCAATTGTGGCTCCAATCGCAAACTCACCCCGCGCCACTCTTTCGACCTTGGCAGCTATCTTTAACTTAGTCTCGTCCGACGAAAATGTATTAATGGACACGGGCTCATAGTCCCACTTGCGCTGGGGGGTTTAAACAATTAGGCTTCCCTCGCATCCAGTTAAAAAGGGATCGCCTACCTTGGCACTACAATTACTGGCGATCAGAATAATCAGCAATAGTCCTCCGGATATTGACAGCAACGAATGGAATGACATCTTGTTCAATTTGTGATCAAATGACAATTGTTTTGTGGCTTATATAGCACGAAATTCATACCCCGAATGTTGGCAGCATGTTTATACCATTATCAGGTTGTTATTTACAGGTGATTTCAAAAGGCACGCTATGCTTTTAAATTATATTTTTATAATTTTCTATTGTAGATGGTAATGTAAACTATAATTTGAAGTGAGATATGGTTTTTTTTAACTCCTAGTTTGAGTTTTAAAGTTTTTCCTGAAGCGAAACCCCATTCCATTGTGACCCATAGAGGGGTCTTTATCTTAGAGATAAAGATCGATTGCAAAGGATTCCTTTGTTAAAAATCCCTTATTCTTCTGCTCGTTTGTAACTCATTAGAGCCCAAGATCCACAAAAGACAGAACCACTCGTAATTGAGGACAGCAAATTGCTGGTGACACGAACAATAGATCTGTTGAGGGAATGAAGTCATAAATTCCTTAGAACTATCAATGAACGAAAAGGGGGACGCAACACAGCCGATCTCGAGTGATCAATATATTGGAAAAGCAATTGAATGTGTCTACTTCTACCCCTGCATTTGGGATCTCCACTCCCTCCCTCGGGCACGAGTGTTTCCCAGCCAAGGCTCGTTTTCAGACCGTTGCCTAAGTGGCATGATCGCCACTTGAGAGCAGCAGCCAGCATCTCCTATAGTGTTGTGGCATGCCACAAAACATAAAGAAAAAAGAAAGAATAATAAAAAACAAGGGGTGGGGGAAATAAAAGCAAGAAAAACGAAAAGGGAATCCGCTGCACTTAATTTAATTGAACGCCGGAGCCGCCGACGTTGCCGTTGCCGTTGCCTTTGCCGCAAGCGTGTTGAGCCTAAACAGCCGCCGCCAACGCAATCAAATCGCGTTGCTGCGTTCTGTGGCATGAG
Source organism: Drosophila nikananu (assembly GCA_008042635.1). Taxonomy (NCBI): domain Eukaryota; kingdom Metazoa; phylum Arthropoda; class Insecta; order Diptera; family Drosophilidae; genus Drosophila; species Drosophila nikananu. Next base: position 7,178 of record VNJV01000013.1, on the reverse strand, counting down.
TTGTGCTTGGGGAAAATCAAATTATCGCGATTCGAGCCGAATCAGAACGGAGCGAGGGAAGAGTTATTAGCGAAGCTCAATTTCGGTGTGTATTTTTGGTGTGTTTTTTGTATTGACAACAACGTTCAAAAACATAGTATTCGAATCCATTTTCAAATAATATTATGTGTATTTTTATTAATTTAAAATGTTAATTATTTTGTGACTGATTCAGTATCTTAAATGTATTATTATTGTAGAGTCAATGTCATTAAATAAATAAATCAAATCAAATGGATTAAATGGAATATTATTTTAAATCCACATTTTGTTCAAAAATTTTCAATATTATTTAGTATTAAATAGTCCTTCCCATAAAATCAGCAACAGGTTACATTGAAACAGTGTAATTTCCACTCTAAAATTATATTTTAAATCTAAAATTTGTTTCACATTTTATTAATATTATTTCCAACTTAAAAAAAACTATAGAACTACTTTTTTGAACACAACTGTGTCTGCGTGTGTGTCTGCTTTTGGAGTTTAGTATTTCTCTCTTATTTTTTCCGCTTGGCGGCTGCTGCTGCTGCTGCTGTGGTTACGAGCCATTCTGGATCAAAAACGCTAATAAAAGCGCACTGGCAACTCCCCGGAGGCGTTCATTTAGCAACCGCAGAGGATCAATCTTGTACAACAACAAAAACATTCTGGTGAAACCAAAAAAAAACCCAAGAAAACCAAGATGATGACGATGATGATGGCGATGAATCCAAGCGATCTGAACAATCTGAACGGCGGCCAATGTTTTCGACGATGTTGCCGTAAATCTTCAACTCTACTGCCCCTTGTTCTTCCTCGGCATCTTCTGGGCTTCTTCATCATTTTGGCCATTTCATGTTTTCTCGTTCAAGTTGGTAACAGTAGAGTTGGTAACATGGCCATTTTTCAACATATTTTGGGGTTAAGAGATAGCTTATGTAAGCCAAGCATTGCAAAAATAAGTTTTCGGGTCTTAAATGTGTTAAATACTATTGAGTGAAACTACAGAAACTAGTTTTTAAAACGCTTTAATTGGAATTATTTAAAATACTGCCTGAAATAATATATCTAAGTATTATGTGATCAGCACACCACAGAAAAGAGTTTAAAAACATTATTTAAAAGCTGGATATATTTAAAATACTGCCTGGAGTGTAAAATAAAGTCGTCACAATTTTAGCGCTGTACGTTTAAGCTTTACAAATAATTAGTTTTTATACCCTTGCAGGGCATTGTAATTTCAGTCATAAGTTAACAACGCAGTAAAGGAGTCATTTCCGACCCTATAAATCATATATATTATTGATCAGCATTAATATCCGAATCTTTCTAGCTATGTTCGGCAGAAATTTTTTTGTTTTCCAAATTTTCAAATTTTTACAAGGGGTTACATCATTAAAATTGTAAAAAATTCATTAAAAATATAATTTTTTTAATGTTTAAAATCATTATACAAATTTGTTAACCTGGTAAAAACTTGCATAGAAAAGCTTGCCAATTTAAAATTAAAGGATTTTTGGCTTAGTTATGATGATTTTTATGATCTCTGTTTCAGTGCGTTTTTTAATTTATTTGCATTTTTAGAAATTTAGAATTATAAAAAGGTTAAATATAAACCTTTATCCATTTACAAAAAGATTTTATAATTAGATAGCTTTGTATTTCGCATTTGGCATCACTGGCGGCTGCTGTTCTCCAGGTTTCCGCTGGGTTGGGTACTGCCTGATGTTTAGTACGTGCGGACAGGGACTTTGGCCATAACAAGCAGACACTGTCAGTCCCCTTCTAGCCTCCCCAAGTCTTACCCACCAAGAGAAACGTATCTTTTTTTTCATACATCGAAGAGTGGAGTGGTAGAGTGGAGTATCGAGCTGGCCACAAACCCAATTTAAAACACGACTTGAACGATGACCGGCGCTGTCTTTGTGTCTATACTCCGCCCCAGTTGCCTCTACCTGGTCAACTGCTGCTCACTCCCCTGCCTTTTGTCTGCAGCTCCAAGTTGACTTGGTGGGTACCTCGGTCGAGTTCAGAGGAATGTCGATCGAACGTTGAAGGAGTGAAGTAGCGGCGGGGGCTATTAGTAATTTATTGATTTGTCTAAATTATGGTGTGTTTCAATCTTCGTGTTTGTTGGCGGCGGCGTCTGTGAAAAGCATCCAGTGGATGGGTTTTATTTATTTTTTGTCTCCTTTGTTTTCTTTTTTTTTCGGGGTTTAACCCCTTGTTGGCACGTTAATGCCACATGCCACTGCCACACTCGCGCTTTGCCACCCACATGGCTGGAGTGTGTGTGGAGTGCGTAATAGCGGATTAAATGGTGTCCGAGTGAAGGGGCTTCAGCTCAGTGGCAAATAAAAGATGATTGCCATGGGAACTGTTGTCTGTTTGTCTGGCCGGGGCTTAAAAATCGCATTTGGATGAGATTAAATACGGCTGTAAAAATACGCAATGTGTGGGCAGCTTTTATTGTCGAACCGAGCACAGTCAACAACTCAATTAATTAAGTTTCAGTATTCAGCATTTCAGTATGAAAATGCGAACATAACTCGGTTGACACAACAACAAAAACAAACAAGCTCGCGAAACACAATAACAAAAAAAATACAAAAAATTAAAATAAATCCAACGCCGCGCGACCCACACACAAAAAGCGTGTTTTGCCGTCTGTGGCACTTAATTATCATAAAATGTTAAGCACATGCAAATTTAATTGTTGTAGCTGCTTTTAACTCGGCGGAAAAAACTGAATGAATCAACAGAGATTCCTGCAAACCAATCAATCAATTAACTGACAAAGGAGAGCATAAAACCTGTCGAATAAGGTAGAATTATAGAATGACAATATACGACATTTACCTTTTGTGCAAATTGTGGAAATGTGGGTGTTTGTTGGTGATGATATGACATTTAATGCAGGAAAATAAATTTGCATTCATTTACTGTTACGCTAAAAGATATCGATATATTTCTGTATAGATAATATGATATGATTTGGGATATAGAACCTTAAGCTACATGATAATTTTCAATAGAAAATACTTGGTTTTCTGTCACTATCCCCTGAGTTATTACCCTCATATAAAGCTCACAACAAAATATAAAGCTAAGCCTATTAGCCGACATCTGTGCTGTCCATTTGTTCTGGCTTTAATGTTCATTTGCATGGAAATAAAATAAGTGCTAAGTAGTTATAGCTGACAACAATGACGTCAACGTGTTCGGGGTTCGGGTGGCGCAGACGTGTACGAACTCTCGTAGTCTCCCAGAGTCGCAGAATCGGAGACTCGTAGAACCGTAGAATTCCCAGAGGCGACGCTGACGCTGACGTTATCTTATCTCCAATCGGAACGACTACTGCTACTGTGCTCGCCCGAGCACACGCACATGTTTAAATCATATTCCATATTCGGCGGCACTTGAGATCGGTGGGAGAATTGGAACGGGCAGAGAGACCCCCGGTTTCAGCGTTATCGGTATCAGTAAATTGTGCAAAAGTGCTTTAATTACCAGGTCGTTAAGGTGCCATATCCCCGTCCGCCTCCACCTCCCCGGGCTCGTATATACAGTATGATCCAAACGAGTGCATGTAAATCACAGTGCCTCCATGCTTTATAGTTAACCTCAAACACGCCGATTGGGGCGATCGCAGATAAGAGGCAATTGAATTGAGCACTTGACAGAGTGAGCGACAAGTCTCTAATCTCGCACCGCACTCGATCGAGTGGGTCAGTGCTCCATATAGTATATTATAGCAAGAAATCAAGTATATATCCCCCGCCAGATCCTGGACTGAAGACTGATGCTTACTGATCCACGAATCTACTCTCTTGTCTATTTACAGTTTTGAAAATGAACCATTTGGCCCGAGGGCCGAGGCCCTGTGTCTCCCTGCGTTGTTGCCTGGATAACTCGACAAGCCACACGAGGCAACAGCAGCCCCTTCAATTGACACACGGCAGCGACCTCCGCATCCGCGACAGCAATTGCACCATCATCCGCACCAGGAGCACCGTGTCCGCCGGCTGCCCGTTCCTAGGCACTACTGGTAGTACTTTGGGCCGCCCGCGCAGTGCGGCCGCCCGATCGTTTGCGTCTGCATGGAGTCAATGAGACGTAACGAGGCGAACACTAGCCACCACCCGAATAAGGTAAGCGATTGTCACACCTTCTCTTTGGCCATCTAACAACATCCCACGTTGGATGGGACTTGTCACCAGAGTTGTCAGATGGGCCATCAGCTTAAATTTCAATCCCCAAAGACTGAACTTGGGTATACAAAAGATACATCATATCAGATCTCATCATATCTCGTTTTTCCGATATTAATTAAAAAGAAAGTCTATTAATTAGTCTAATTATAGAGCTTAAAACTACAGAATTTTATTCTCCCTTAAAGGAATTAGTTTCAGATACATTTAATATATAATATTTAAATTCCTTCATATATAATAGACACTAGAATTCTATTTGAAGCTCATAATTGAAAAATATAAAATTCCTAGAAATATTCCATTTAATTCCGAACAATAAATTAGAAGCATGACGTTTTACTTTTTATATATGATTTTTAGTGGGCTATTTTTAGTCACCCCTGCCCAGGGTTTATGACTTTAAGTATAATAGTTGGCAACACTGTTTATCCTGCTCACCACCCCCGTTTACCACCCCCTGTGCTGTGCTGATACCTCGTTTTTAGTGGGCGATAAGAGCGTAATTATTTTATTGTCATCATTTCGGGCCACTCGAGTGCCGCCTCTTGTTGTCCGCTTTTTTTCGGCTGCTTTCTCAAGTGGCCACTAGACTTTTGCAGTGTGCGATAAGCGAAGGAAGCGATAACGAGGTGGACGGTGAACTACATTCCCTACTCTGTTTGTTATTGCTTTATTGGGACAGTAGCTTAAACGTGTGGCGGCAACTGATTTATTAGTTAAAGTAAAAAAAAAAAAGAAACCGATGCACAATCGAGATCAGCGAACAATTAAAGTTGTCACAGGCTCTAAGTAATTTACAAGTCGTCCGTTGCCCAACACTGAACGCGTTTTGTTTATTTGCCTTCGTCTCTCTGCCGCCTCTCAGCCGCTCTCCCGCTCTCTGGCTCTTCCTCACGCTTGCAAGTGTGTGTGTTTGTGTGTGCCGTTTTCGGTGGTTGCTCTCTGGCTCTCCGGCTCTTTTTTTTTTGTTGGTTTTCCGTTCATTCTCATCTGCCAAACGAAAAAGGACGCCGCGGAAGGCTCGCGCAAAATAGTCCAGAAATATTAGTTTATTTATTTATTGTTTTCGTTTTGTTCGGTTCTAATATGTTTAATAAACGCGCATCATAATTAGATAAATATGGTTATGGAATGGAAAAGAAATTGGCAAAGGTAAAGCGAAAGCGGCGGAAGAATTACAATGTCTATTTGAGTTTTCTTGCCTTACTCCTCCCACGCACACTCGCCATCGCGCACGCACTCATATCTACGTACACACACATATGCGACTGCAACTTATTTTGTGGATTTCTTCGTCTTTTTCTGCATTTGCAGGTGGCCCTGAATAGCAGCAACGTAGCAACGGAAAGCAATATTAAAAATAATAAATTGTTAGCTAATTTAAGTGCGGCAGGAGCAGCTACAGCTACAACAACGGCAACAACAGCATCAGCAGCAGGAGCAGCACCAGCAACAACAAACGCAAACGCGGCGACAACAGCGAATCAAGCGCTGAATTTTAATAACAAAACGAAGGCAACAGCAACAACACAAGCGGCGAATAATCAGAGGAGCAACCACAACAACAACAATTCTAGTGCGATCAAGAAGCACACGAACACGAGTAAGTAACGGCAAATCTCACGCCTCTCTTTCTCTTCCCACCAACAACGGCCGTAGTCAGGCTTTATTTCGAGGGGGTATTTTTTGTTGAATAAATTAATGGAATTACACGAAAGAGGGCGGCCGCATTAAACTAATCCGCAAAAGAAAAAAAAATAAAAAAGGGTCATTTTTACAGGGCACACTACATGATTAGGTCAGATTAAAGCTCGTCTGTGCAATCTAGATAACAAAAGATTTTTGTCTCATATTTTAACAATTTAATATACAGCTTAGAATTCAAGAAAAACAAACTTCAGTTCAGCAGATAACATTTTTAAATTCAATTTTCTTTAATCAAGCCTTTAGGAAAATAACATACTAAAGAACCAATTAAACTCTAGGCATATTAATTAATAAAGATCCCCTGCTGCTCACGCCAATGTCCCCTATCAAAGGGGAGTCGTGCTCAGCAAGCAGAAAAAACAAAAGATCTCATCTGTAATTTCTCTCTTGCTTCGCTCTTTCTCTCCCTCTCCTCGCAGAACTATCGGGTAAGAGCCCCGCTTGCAACTCCTCATCGTCGTCGCTGTCCTCGTCGAGCAGCTCGAACTCGAGCGAGTCGAAGGATACGAACTTCGAGTACGAGGACGAGTGGAACATTGGCGGCATACCAGAGCTGCTGGACGACCTAGACGCGGACATCGAGAAGTCGGCGGCGCATTCTTCGGGTGGTGGCAACCAGGCTACCGCGCTAAATGCCAAGCAGGCAACCACAGGCTCATCCACTTCCTCCTCATCATCCTCGACATCCAAGGGCGGCGCTTCATCCTCGTCATCCTCAGCGACAGCGGGAGCGTCATCGTCGTCATCGCACAAATCGCACAAGACCACATTGCAAAGCAATTTGTCGGCCACCTCGCCAACCACAATTAAGTTCACACGTCAGCCGGTGGCCAGTGGTGGAGCCAACGCCTCCTCCTCAAGCGCTCCCACCTCCAACAGCGGTGCGAACGCGGTGGCCAAGGGATCTTCGTCTTCGTCCTCCTCATCGTCCTCTTCCTCGGGGAAGCATCATCACCACCACCACCATCACTCCAACTCCAGCGGCGGCGGCAGCAGCGGCAGCAATTCCAAGGGCTACAAGTCCGCATTGGTGGCTCAACTGAACAGTCCGAGTCCACTGAATAGCAGCAGCAGCAGCTCGAAATCCCACAGCGGATTGGGCGGTGGTAGCGGCGGGAACGGGACCGGGAACGGTAACGGCAACGGAAACAACGGTGCAGCAGGAGCTGGAGCTGGCAGCACATTGTCATCCTCGACATTTGCCGGCTTCTCCAAGGGCGGCAGCTTAGTGTCCTCCTC
>VNJV01000009.1:0-40958 GCA_008042635.1 Drosophila nikananu | reverse complement strand
AGCAGATCAAGTTTGTTTCAGATTTAAAAATTTCCCTCCCACTCCCCCGCAAATCAATAAAATCAATAAATCAATAAACGCCTAGATCTCAGCAACTATAAGAGCTAGAGTCACCAAATTCGGTATGTAGGTCGGAATGTTTTGCACGCAGATCAAGTTTGTTTCAGATTTAAAAATTTCCCTCCCACTCCCCCGCAAATCAATAAAAACGTTTTTGTGTATGGGCATGCATATGTAGAACATGTATCAATACCGAAAATCTGGTAAAGATCGGGTGAAAAACACAAAAGTTATTTACTTATCAGTGTGCTATCTATTTGGCAGCTAGCAACAGGTGCATCCCAAAAAACAACAACAAAACTGATGAGCGCAAGAAACTAACTCCCGTGCGCAAAAAAGAGAGGAGGGGTTATCTCTGTCTCTGTCTTGCACACGCAAGTGCATGAGATGGTGGTGGTTTTGCAAAGAGCGAGTTTGTTTACATTTCTCTAATAGGCAAAAGTCGCAATAGGCAAAAGCGGCGATTTATTTTGGTACATGGTATATAACAGTCGTTCACGAAAGACTGTAGCTTTCTTACTTGTTTCTTATACGTTTTTATAGGACAACTTTTCTGCATTCAAAACTCGATTTCTAATTTTTTGGAAAAAATTGTTAAATTTGTGGCTTAAAATTTGCTAGAACCTTGAAGGTTTTTTATCATAACTTCACTTAAACTCAGCCGATTTGAGTCTGGTTTGTTTTTTTTTTTCTTAGTTTTTAATGGAGAACTTTTCTGCATTCAAAACTAGAGTTCTAATTTTTGGCCAATTTTTGACAATTTTTCCTTTTTTTTATAAAAAAATGGTTAAATTTGTGGCTTAAAAGTTGCTAGAACTTTGAAGGGTTTTTTGATCGTAACTTGGCTTAAATTTCACCGATTTCAAAAAGGTTTTCTTTAAAGTCCCAAAATGGCAACTTTGTCTTGAATTTAAATTTTTTTCACAATACCATCCCACTCCCCAGCAGATATAGCTCAATAATTCCCTCACAATCATCCATTAAGACAATTTGTAAATCGTATAGCAAATTGTTTGGCACAACCTACGCCACGCCAATCAAGTTTCAATCGGTCGGCCAGCGGAAGCTCCATAAATTCCGGCTGGTCCAATGTCAAGGCAGTTGGCCATCGGGAGATCAGGCGGCGGGAGAGCAGCACATCCTGTTAATGGCAACAAACTACGTAATAATAATTGTCAATTGCCAACACGTACGATGATTACACATGTTCCAAAACGGCCAGCTGCAGACGGAGGACGCCGGACAGCGGACTTCTGGCCGTTGGCTGCTGTAGGAGAAGAGAAGCCATTTAACGTAATATGGGTAATATGTGAGACAGGCCCCTAAGTAGCCTTAAGGCAGGGGATAACACAGGGCATTACAGGACACAAGCGGATGCGGATAGGGAGACACAGAGACACAGGGCAGAGCCAGAGACACCGATACCGATACCGTGCGCAGGAGTTTCCTCTCCCGGGTAATCCCCAATTAAATTTTATTCTAAAGCAATTTGCCAAAATAGTTTTCCTTTTCGGCAGCAAGATAAGCAAACAGAGAGAGAGGAGTGTAGGTTCCCCCTCATTCAATATTTTTTCGCTCTGGGTTATTGTCACAAAAACAAAAAAATTGTCAGGGGCACGCTGGCCGTAAATAGCCTCGTAAACATGAGGATTAGCCTTTGTGCTGCTGCTGCTGAGTCCTGGCCAAAAGTGTCACTCACTCGAAAGACAAATATTGCCTTTGGCCCCGAAGGAAGCGGATATGTCGCAAGATTTGCCCATACCAGTGACAGGCGATACAACACAATGCATAGCATATCCTGGCTGCTGGAATCCTTATGTGTCGCCCTGGCAATTGTATGCAAGACATTGATGGTCCTTCTCCGACTGAAATCCAATTGCACAGCTGCCACCGCCTTCTTCTCACAGTAAATATGAAACAAATGCACAATTTCTGACTTCAGGAGACATGGCTGCTGAAAAATTGTCGTGAAATTGGCCAACAATGAGCAACGAATGCCTGTCATTCTCCGACAATTCGAATTGTATTCCAATGCATTCCGGTTTATATGTCGGAGTTCGATTTTTATCACAGGTAGAGGTATCTTTTTGGTAGGTTCCCATCCGGTGGCATTGTGTCACGGGTCTAATAGGCGCATCTAATGTTTTGCGGAAGACTTCTGTGGTCTAAGAAGAGGATGACACAGGAAGTTGGCCGGGACAAATTGAAATCGCCAGGAAGCCAGGGAACTAGCCCCCAAGGAATCAGCTAAGAATAGGTTGTCTTTAAGGAATAGAACATCAAAAGGTTCGTGGTTTGATTTATGGCCAAGCATAGCAGCTTCTGTTGCATTCTTGTCATTGGATTATTATTATATATGGCATTTTTTCTAATATTCTTTGTATTTAAAGGTTCTATCAGCTTTATTTAAATACAAGTAATGGCAAATGCATTTTGTTTTAATATTCTACAACTTTTTAATTCTTTTATTTTTATTTAATCACAAGTAACCTACCTTAAATCACCTTAACTCTTAATTCTGATGATGGCCTTGTTAATTATTTTTGATTGCATTAAACCCAGATAACAGCTAACCACAATACTTAGGCCTTCAGCCAAGCAGAGACCCTCTAATAGCGCACAATTAACAACTAGGCAATCTTCTCGTTCATCTCCACTCATCAAAACGGGCAAAATGGTAACAATGAGGGGAAAAATCACTGCAATTATGCGGAACAATTTTCCAATGAGAGACCCTCCTGCCACAACACATATGAGAAACCAGTTTGAGAGTCATATTTTGCTTTAATTAATACATTCCCCCTGGACGAGACAAGGCCAAGACAATGCATCATGACGATGATGATGATGATGAGTAGGCGACAGGTAAGCGCAAGATCCAGATCCCCCCGCTACTCAGCTACCTTTAAGGATAAGACACGCCTCGAAATCCTCAAAGTTGATGTCCGTTATTAAAAAAGAACTACAAGAAATGAAGGTAAAACAGGTTCCAAAGCAGCTCCAGAGCACACGCAAGCGATTACAGAAATTATGGGGTCAGAGGACCAGGACAATGCGTGAAGGCATTTCCTCCCGATCCCGATCCCGATCCTTATCAAACCCTGACGTGTGCAGGTGCATTCTCCTTGAATGGGAAAGTGTTTTTTCTCCGCTCTCCCGCCTCTTAATGTAATTAAAATTGCCGAAAAAATAATAGAGCTGGATTCCAAGTCAATGGCAAGCTGAAAAATATATAGTGCCAGCCTTCAAGCTGATCTGAAAGCGATAGCCAGGCTAAGTTTTGCGGGCCAATTGCCAAGTGCCAGAAGCACTGGGAAAAATGTGGGGTTTTCGCGGGTATAGTTTGTGGGGAAACAGGATTTATTTCCAAGTTTGTTATACAACTATACTCGAGTGAAGTATTTTCCTGGTTAACCAATACTCAATTCTTTGGGAATAGGAATCTGAGTTGTGGCCAAAACATACTACGTATATTTCAATGTCCACTCTTGGTCCAGTATCCAATTCCAAGTTCGAGTCCGAATCCCAGTCCAAGACAGCGGCCATTCGGCTGATAACGGCATGAATAATGTGTCGGTGCATTACTGCATTTGTCTCTGCCACCAGCAGGCAGGCAGCGGCAACAGAATCAAAGTTTTGGCCTCTCTGGCTGTTGGCCAAGACACATGCGGGTCACTGGACCTGGGACCTACGACGGACTCTGTTTCGGGCTGCCCTGCCTTGCTTTTAATTAAAAGAAACTTTGGCTTAGATAAGAACGCGTAGATAGGCCCCCAAAAAAACCGAAGCTGAGTGCTATCGACATTCTTTAACCGGGCAACGGCGGGGAATATTTAATAAGCGTTATCATTGAAATACGAGCAAAGACCCCCGATCGAAAATGAAGTTTAATTTCCTCAGGAGAAGACATAATTAATGTGATTCTTGATAGTCCAAACAGGTTGTACTATCGCCCGCTAAACATGAGCTTTCCAAATTAAGTTTATGTCAGCTCTGAGATCGTTGGGGAGACTGTCTAAACAGTGAAAACATGTGCAGTTATAATTTCCCAGCTATATCGATATATTTGGATAGTTGGAAAGTCAAAGAAGTGTCAAGTGTGGGAGTCTAGCTATTAATTGAAAGATATTTTAAGGTTTTATGGAGTGGAAAACTATCAAAAGACCTTTGTTTTCAATTAATTAACATTTTACTAAAAGGTAAATGCCATAATTCCATCATCATCTCTTGTTTTTTATACACTATTTCTTATTCTAAGTTCAGGGAACAGGATCCTTTACAAATTGATAGAAAAATGCCTCCAAAAAATCCATTAGCCCTATTGAATTACTTCTAAAGGCCTGCTAATTACAACTTTCTTTATCCTACAAGCAACGCCCTCAACTCTGGGAAAATGTACCCCCAAAAACCTTTGCAAAAATGGTAGAATAGAGTTCCACCTGCTGAGGTGTACCAAGTGAGTACAATGTGCAATTAAACTAATTGAAAGGCCCTGGCTGCATCTGAAATTCAAATCACAAGAAACGCATCTTTCGGCAATCATTTTTGATGGATGATGATTCTCTCCAACGACGACGACGAACGGCTGCAATGTCAAAGGATATCCCAACGAGAGGCAGACTAATGCCCGCAAACATATATCAAAAAAACAAATATCGGCCGGCCGTCTGGCTGGAGAGACCAGACAAAGGTAAGGCCTGCATGCCAGGCGAGGAAATCCAGGTGCATTTACAAATTTGACGCCGCCGGCTTTTCAGCTAAAACCAAAAACCAAGCCGAAGAATGGAAACAAAACACACAGCACAGCACAGCACATTGGTGAGGAGTCCGGAGAAGTGAAAAGAAGATGCACAATGCCAGATAAATGCCACGATGTGAGCGATGATGATGTTGGTCTGCGGCTGCGGTTCCATAATGCAGAATGCACCTTGCCAGTACCAAAAACCAGTTCAGAGTCCCGGCCAGGCTAATGATTTCAAATGCTAATCGAGGCGGACGGACAGCCGAGAGTTTTATACCGGGCACGCGTTTTATACCTGCCTCGAAAAGGTTTGTCGAAGCCGCAAGATGTATCTGAGCGATACCGATACAGTTGCCGGTTCGCTCGATTCCCCCGAAAGGATGCAGGTGGAAACTGATTTTCAAGAACATTGGAAAGAAAAGGGTCTTTTGTTTGACTAAGGCGTGTGTGTGGTGTGGCTGCGAATTAAGGGCGCCGCTGGGCCTGACCATCGACTTCCCAAAGTCGAACCCCTATCAAAAATGGTTCGAACTTTGATGGCGAAAGGTAGATAAAAGTCAGGGGTAGAAACCTACACATGTCCTGGAAGTGACCTCATATGAACTTTGTTCCAAAATCGGGAGAAAAGAGTAGTAAAAGCAAAGGGTTTCATGATTTTAAAGCGGGAGAGTTCAGGCATAGCTTAAACATGCCGAATTTCAAATTAAAAATAGCACAAAATAATCACTTAATAAAAGAAATCTAAAACGTAGACTAGAAAGTATTATTTGTATTTTCTAAACCCCTAAAATCCCTTTCACTTAACCAAAACTTCACCAGTTACTTAGAGACTGTCTCCCTTAGTACTTCTGGCCATTTTGATCGCTAATTGTTTGACACCCGAAGCCCGCTGAAGTTGTCCTTTCAATTGCAGCTTTCTTTTGGCCATTTCGAATGTCGTTTGTGTGAATTTATGCATAAAATATGAATATGTCTCGGCGAAAAGTTTATTGAAAACGTGTCTCCGTCGCTTGCTTTTCCCAGCCACTGTTCCTGCTCCTGCGTCCTGCGTCCTGCATGCGTTATAAATCACGCAAAGTTTCCCAGAAAGCGAACTTTACGCAGCACTAGCAGAAGTTTTATGTCATCAAGTTTGGCAGGCGCGGAGAATACTTTTCGCTTTCCACTTCCCAGTTTCCACTTCCCACTTTCCGCTTAAATTTTTTCTTACTTTTTGTAGGCGAGGAAAGCGATCATAGTTCAATGAGCAAATTGCACGTTGATTTGTTAGACTTGAATGCTGGCGACGACTTCCTCCGGCGATTGCTCCGATATTTGCTGGTTTGGTTGAAAGAAAGTTCCGTCCGCCTTTGTACCCTGTGATTAATGAGCTAAAACCACCGAAAAGAACTGCAAAAAATTAAGTAAAATCCACCTTTAGCCAGAGCCGAAGCATACCATAAAACGCAGCTCAGAAACTTTGAACTTTTCGCTCTTGGTTTTTGGGAGTTTTTTGCGGGCCGCCCAAAAGTTATTAAAATCAGTGAAGGAGAAGGACCTCGACGGCAGGGGGCCACATCCTTGGACATGTATAATTAAGCGCTCCTCGCAAGAAGTTCAATACCAAATCAAAGTTAATCGGCCTCGTCTGCACTCGAGTCGAAGTCAAAACTGAAGGCAGAAAGAAAAAGGTTGATGGCTTGCGTGACAAATGTCATTTGACTTTGGCTTCTCCCGCCAAATGCCACCAAATCGAGTCTAAACTTTGGATTTCGTTGCCCTAATGGGGGGGCAGGCTATAATTTTCCAGCTCTCCGGCACGCATCCCCCCGATGCCGGTGAGGAGTACACACAGCCAACTGACAATTGTCGGTAATTATGGGTTGCGCACAAACAAGACGAAATAAACCAAATCAAATACCATTTCATGGCATTTAAATGTAATTGGAGTTGGATTCGCCGCACAAGAACAGTGATTAGCTGCTCGACTGCCTTTGGAGAGGTAGAAAAAATAATAATGCAGACCATTTAGACTGGCATGCAGAACAGTTAAGATATTGTCTAAGGTCTGTCATAATTCAGGGGAATCCAAGGCCTCGAGGCAAAGGTTGAGGTTCTGTGAAAGAAGGTGGCAAATTAAGAAGAGTTTTATGTGGGTATCACTTAAGCTAAGTTAATGAATATAATTTAATATAGAACAGTTGTAGAAACATTCCTTTCCTTAAGAATTTTAATAGAGGGTTATATTAAGCAGCTTAAAAAGCATTGAAATTAATTGCAAGACCTTCTGCTTTTCATTGATAAACAAGAAAGGAAGCTAACTTCGGCATGCCGAAGTTTAAATACCCTTGCAGTAAGTAAGAAGAAGAAAAATCTTCTGACTTTTTCGTTTTCTCGGGTACTGACATAAGGTAAATGTTTCGAAAGAAAAATGTTGCGAACGAGAAATGTTGCGAGCGAAAAATGTTGCGAACGAATTTAATGAATTTATATACATATTCCTATGGCTGCTATATGATATAGTGGTCCGATTTGAATAAAATTTAAAACGAAATTCTGGAATAATACAACATGTCTATGTCTCAAATTTTATGAAAATATGTGAAAAATTGGCTTAGTTAGATTTTTTCATAAAAATTTTCTGATCGGTCCTATGACAGCTATATGATATAGTTGTTCGATTTTGATCAAATTAAAACCGAAATTCAAGAATAATACAAACTGGCCATATCTCAAATTTTATTCAAATATTGTAAAAATTGGCTAAGTTATAATTTTTTTCATTAAAATTTACCGATCTTTCCTATATAGCTATATGACATAGTCGGCCGATCCGGCTCGTTCCGACATATATAGCAGTGAGAGCATATAGGAGCATATCTGCAAAGTTTCATCCAGATAGCTTTAAAACTGAGGGACTAGTTTGCGTAGAAACGGACGGACAGACAGACAGACAGACAGACAGACGGACATGGCAAGATCGACTCGGCTGTTGATGCTGATCAAGAATATATATACTTTATAGGGTCGGAGATGTCTCCTTCACTGCGTTGCAAACTTCTGACTAAAATTATAATACCCTGCAAGGGTATAAAAACAATCATATAAACTACTGCTACAAATGGATACAATATATGTTCTATCTCAAGAAATGATCTTGAAATCTCTAAAATTATCCCTTTGATTTACCCTCAACCTTTCCTTAATTCCAAACTATAAATAAATCTTGTGACTTTCAAAGAAATGGTGGAAATTTTATACTTAAATCAATGACTCATGGCATTTCTACCCTAAATAAATAAGAAGGTTTCTTCTAGTACTTCCAAGAATATTCCTCAAAACCTCTTCTAACCGAGGTGTAGAAAACCGAAAGCTTCCTAGGAACTCAGCTTTCTTTCAGTAGACTTCCGATTAGATTTCAATTTAACGACTTTTCCCCCGTCGCTCTTCAGAAACCAATCTTTGGAGATCCCACAAATCAAATAAAAGCCATTCAAAGTTTCGTATGAAACCCAAGCTGAGCCACAAATATTTTGATGGCCTGAAAGCGATCTTCGATTTTCCATAGCTCTTATCTATATGGGTTTCTCCATCCGCCCCGAAAGCCGGAAACTATAGAGTGCACATTTGGAGGCAAGGTAACGTAATTTATGCGATTTGACGAGTGTTTGCCCGGGGCATTCCGAGACAGAGTGGTGCCCCCGCCGCCTGCTTAGCATTTAAATGGTGGCCACATTTCCGCCTCCAGGGATCCAGGTGCCGGGTGCCAAAGAGTTGAACTTATTAACATTTAATTCGAAATCAAAGTAAGAATGACTTGGCCCCGGGCCAAACTCATTACGGATGCGTGTGCAATGCCTTGAGGAGAGTCCTGACCAGCTGGAATTGAAACAGGGGGCCGAAGAAGCCTTTGTCGGAGGTGACAAAAGTGTTGCCTCCTGCATTTGGCAGGTGACCAGGTAGCAGTTGGCAATCCCCAAAGACACACTCACCCGACTCCCGACTCCTTCATTAGCATTTCCAATGGGTTTGGGCTCTTTCGGTGCTCTTTTCTTTCCTGCAGCTAATGAAATTTAAACAGCTCTAAGCCGGGGCTGAGCCCAAGTTTCTTCTCCCGAGTTCAATAGGTCGTCTGAATGTCTGGGCCTGGGCTCCCGCTGATAGAATTCGTCTTTTTTGGGTCTTATTCTAATGCCGCCAACAAAGGAATTATTTAATTTACGCTCCGCAGCCGAATTCTCAGTCACTTTGCTTGATTCGCATTATAATTTACACGCATGTTAGGCGCTCGTCTTTTACCATTTTGTGGTTTTATTTTTTCTTCAACATAAACGACGACATAAATATGGTTCTTTGGTGGGGGGAAACTCCTTTGTTTGTCCCCAACAAAGGGGGAAATTTGTTGGCCAAGAAGTTGTGAAAAATTGTTATTGATTTTGGTAAGCTTTGTCTGAGCCCGATCTTTACGATCGTCTTAGGAACTGGGAAACTTGCTTTAGGTAGCTTTAAAAAACTAACACCCCAATAAAAGGGGTTTCTTTAAGAAGCTGGAAGTATCTGAGAATTTTTTACATTTGATTTTGAAAGGTTTGCTATAAGTTTCTTAGGATTTCTAAAAGGATAGATATGGAACCCAATTTATATTTACTCTCCAGCTAAACTGAACTCAAAATATTTTCTATATTTTCAACCCATTTTAACTATTCTCCTCCTTTCCCTCAAATGATCTTCTGAATTTTCCCAGCTCAATTTCCGTATTTTGCCCGAATTTCATTTAAATGTTCAGCTGTTGGACTTCACACCGCGCAAGGCAAACAAAAGTTGGCTTAAATGAGCTGGTTGGGGCCCCTCCGAGGACCTCCGGCTATCATCAGCTGCCTGATGTCGTCCTGTGACACATCAAAATAATCCTCGACAGCTTAATTATGTACGCTCCTCTATATCCCGGTGTGTGTGTGTGCCTGTGTGCCAAACAATAACCCACGAGCAAACACATCCTTTCTGCCATTATACCGTATATTCCACCGCTGAATTCCCATTTTTTTTTGTGTCTGAACCCAACGGAATGAAAGGATTTATGCGCAAAATGCCACCCGCAAGTGGCCGGAACAGCCATTCAGTAACCAAAAAAAAGAAGGAATTTTCCCGCCAGAGTGCTGGATATTATGAATTTTCACAACGCTCGGCTGAGTGGCTTAAACGTCCTGGTAATTATTTGCCGGCAGCGGCCGCCGCTCCTCTTTCACATCCACACATTGTAGAACGACCCAAAAAAAAGAAATGTTTTAAATGACAACAATTTTCACTGGCGGCCGCAACTTTTAATGAGAAAAATTACCGCGTGAAGAATGAGCCCAGAGACCGGCGACAAAAAGCAGAACAACAACAAAAAAATGTAAATAATTCTTATCATTTTTGGACTGTCAAATATCACACCCCACAAAGCAACCGCAGGCCCAAGGAACTAACACCTCGGCGCGCATCCTCTTATCTGGAGGAAACAAATTGTCGGGATCAGGACCAAACCTAGCAGCATCCTTATCACAGGCGGGCCTCTCGCTTATAAATAAATTTATTTAAGCCGGCGACATCTGCATACATCTTGTTTCATGTTTTGGAAACTGAGCCTGCGTGTAGGTGTTGCTGGCAAATGTTTGCCGAAGATTTACGCCGCCGGGCGGAAGTTTTCCTTGTTTGGAGTACACGCTAAACACTCTTCCAGCTAATCCCAAGTGTGATAATTCTCGGTGTGTGACATTGACATTGTGCTGTGGGGGGGGAGAGAGATAAGTTTCCAGTAACATATGTCGGTAATGATTGCGCCCGAGCTGATGGATGTCGAGCTGAGGGAAACCCAACCCAACGCCAAAGAGCTATGATAATGAGCTGGAGCAGTTGCCGCATCTCTAATGGAACCTCTGTGTGTGGGTTACCTCACGTAATGCGACTTGATAGTTAAAGTTTCGTTGCGAGAGTCAAATTCCAGAGATTGCCGACTGAAACCTGCTCGGAATCAGCTATGAGCTGTATGGCAACCTGCTGGCAGAAAGGAAATAAGTTTCCATTTCAGAATCCTTGCTGATTTTCTCAGGGAATTGCTTATACCCTTTAGAATATATATGAATTTATCAGTAAATCTTGTTATTAATGATCAATAGAAATTGTTCCCAAAACGGAAGGAGTTGAAAAACACACATATATCTTTCCCAGGCTCAAATGCTAAAAAGACGTTAATAATCGACAAAGGCCCATAATATCCTGATCCCATTCGTTATGCAGGCCTGAGAAGAAGCCGGCTCGATGGCGGCGTTATCACCTTTTAGGGACAAACCACCCAGGAGGTCCTGGGGCCACAGGACTAGCCGGACTCGGTGCTCGTTAAAATTTCATTCGTTTGCCCTTTCATTAGCGAAGCTGTGATAATTTTACCCCGAAGAAGAAGGCGATGGCGGGGAATCGGTGAACGGACAAGAGTCGGCGGCGTATGGAACTGATCTCATCTGATCTGGTTTAAATATTACGGTGGCTGTCGGCATCTCAAAGGACCCCGCCACCGGTCGGTCGGTCGGTCGGGTGAGAGAGAGGCGCTGCCCTACAACACATTTTGATTAAGCATGAAGTCGTGTCTACGGGTCTATGCCTCTATGGTTCTCGGGGTTTGTGGGACTATTTCCTTTGTTTTTTTCCGCATTAAAATTCTTAATTTATTTCAGTCAGCATCGGGCGCTATGATGAGCATCGGCTGAACTTGAGCAAACAGCACTCAAGTGCAGGCCGCGCATTAGGCACAGTCATTCCCACCGCCCCAGCCACAGCCCTTCTTCAATTCATCGAAAACCATTCCCCGAATCATGCTCATCTCACACTGTCTGCTTTTGAATCTCTCTCATTTGCACTGAGAAAAATAAACACTACATTTCAGTGAGAGTTGGGAGAGAATACAAGGAAAATAGTTATCACGAAAAGAGGGTTACATTTTTGTATATTTTTAAACTATAGGTCGAAAAATACATATGCTTAAGAAGCATCTATTTATGATTTTAATATTGTGTTCACATTAAGTAAATTTATTTTATTGACATTAAATAAACCTCTGTGAAAAAAACACTTGGGAATTATAAGGTTATAAAATCAATAAAATTGTAGTATGCAAAATATTTACAATATATTTAATGCCTACTTTAATTACCTACTTGAAGACACTCATATAACAGATTTTAAAACCATGGACTTTCTTTTTTTAAATCTTTAAAATTGTTTTACAGAAACATGATTAAAATATATGCATTAAATAAATAATAATTTACTAAGTATATTTATTTTATTAATTTCCTGTTTAAAGATATAATTAATTTGTATAATTATTATATATTATTATAATTATAATTATAAGGATAACACGTACATTAAAATGGTTTTCAAAAAGTATGCCAGACAAAACATTTTCAATAAATTGAAGGCTTAAAAATATTTGTAACTTACAGACAAATTTCCATTTGATTTTAAAATCATAAAAACTCCCATTCTAAACCGATATCCTATTTTCTCTCTGTGTCCAATAGCTCTATATTCTGAGAGTTGGGCGTTAAGTGCGGCACCTTCTCAGTTTAAAGGTGTGTGTGGGCCTGATGCGTGAAGTGGGCGTGGCGGCGCCCTCTTTGCAACTGCAGCACTTGATTGTGCAATAAAAATTGAGGGGCGGCAAGGGCATCGCGAATTGCTCGAGAGACACAGCTGCGGGCCATTCGCCACGCTCTTCCACTTCGATTATTTATTTATGTTCATGTCCCTGTCGCGATGCGGTTTTTGGGAAGGTGCCAAGTCACCGAGGATCGCTCAATTTGCTAAGCATCTGAGGCCAGATGGCGCCCAGGCCCGAGTTCCGCTCGCTAATAAGACAACAACAGATTTCTTGTAAATTATGGCAACAGCGAACGCGAGAGAGAGGGTGGAACTGACTGCATATGAAAAATGAGTTGTTAAGGTGGCAACACACCATAAGGTGCACGCAAGCGGAGGGGAAGGAGGGAAGGGGTCTGTTTTCCAAGGAAGTCTTTCGATTTAATTAAAAAGCACCCCGAATGCAAAGACTAAAGTAATATCAAAGGAAAGCACAGCCTGAATGCATAGCCATGAAAAGCTATAGACGGAAAAGCCCAGACAAATGTTTGCCCTCGGCATGCACCGGGGAAAAGTAAAATATTTTCGACTTAAAAGATATGAAATGGTAAGAATAATTAAAGAAATTAAAGAAAAAATTAAATAAAAAATAGAAAAGGTTTAGGAAACTTAAAATAGCTTAAAAGGGAGCCCCTTTAGGTTATTGATCTTGGATTTAAGCTATTTCAAAACCCTAGTGATTTCTGCGGCATCTTTGAAGTAATATAAATTCCAGAAAGAGAGGCAAGAATGTGTCATCTATATTCTTTAATATATTTAATAATATATTTAAATAAAATCAAAGAAGTATATCATTGAATAATATTTAATTTCTAATGATTTCTTTGAAACATTTCAGAAAAATCTCGTATCTAATAGTTAGGTTTTTGTTTTAAACAACTTCCTACCATTAAATAAATACTATATAAAGATCTATAACTTTATCATTTTCAGTAGCACGTTTCTTTACGGAATTCAATTTTATTTCCTCTGAAATTTCAACCTTGATTTTTCTTGCACTGCAAGAAAATGCACAAGTGATATGTGAGGTCGTGAAGATGGAAAAGATGCGAGGCAAACTGAATGCCAATGACAAATTTATGTATAAACTTTAGCGCTAAAGTGCCACTAACTAACCTCTTCACACACACGCACACACACCTGTCGCCCCTTGGATAAAAGGTGAGTGCAATGGCACGGCGCTTTATGAGGGATTCCAAAGGATCTATGAATAGATGCACCTGAGTTAGAGGACGAACGACGGGCGATGAGCAAGGGGCCACACCACTCACAATGAGGACTCCCACGTTGATTACTATCAAAAGAGCGGCCTTCCGAAGGAGAGAGAGACCAGAGACTGGAAAAAGGGGTTCCAAAATGGGATACAAAGGGGTCAAAAGGGTGGTGCTCAAGGGGGTTCCAAGGGGGGTCCTGAGGGAGGTACAGAGGGAGGTCCAGAGGGAGGTCCAAGGTGCCATAAAAGGGGATCCTGCGAGTGGGTGCAAAGCCTCTGACAATGTCAATGTGCTGTGGCTGCCGCGCAGCTTTTAATGATTTATTTGAGAAAATTTACACGTGAGCGCCAGAGAAAAAGGGGGCGTGGTAAGGGGGCGGTTCGGTGAAAACAAACACTAACACACAGACGCCGGCAAACAGAAGATGAATGGAAATGGGAACCCGCATGGTAATGGAACTGGAACTGGAACATGGCAGGGCCACCGTCGAAATAGGGGGGAGTCGGGAGTCGGAGACGGTGTCGGGAGTTGGAGTTGGAGTCCAAGAACATATGCCAGGAGAAAGGGGGCCCATCCTGGTGAATTAAGTTGCCAGACCATGAAATGCTTTGGCACGTACGTAGCGCCAATTCCGCGAAGCTTTTTGCATAAACAAAAGACAGCGGCGTGGGCGCCGAAAGCGGGGGGTTTTCGGGGGTTAGAGGTTGGGGTATTGGGCACAGGGCCAGGTGGGGTTCTTCCAGTTCTCGGCTCTGCCTTGCTATCTTCTCTCCTTCATCGCTCGTTCGCTTTTTGTGTGTATTATTTCAGTTACAATTCGCGCTCTTTTTTTCCATATTCCTTTAACGATTTATCATGCGAAAATTGTCTGGGGCCAAAGCCACGCTCACTTTGCATATGCCAAGCTGGAGCTATGCACAGTGAGGCCAGAGTTAGTGCAATTTTAAAATTGGTACCTATATTTTAAAATAAGGAACTGTTTTACTATACTTGTATTTGCCTAAACTTTATGAAAAGCAAGCAGATATTTTACAGAAACAACAAATTATAAATTCTTTGAAAAAAAGTGATCAAATAAATAGGTAAAGGGGAAGTCCTTAATCTTATACATTTAAATAAAAAAAATATTTGTTTTAAATATTCTAATTAAGCTTATTAATTTAAATCCAATACTAAAGCCAAGAAATGTAAGAGAATGGGTTTTAAGTGCTGTTTATATTCACCATATTTAAACTTAAGATTTAGACAGATAAATCTTATAAGCAAAAAAGTTATGAACTTATAAGCCAGAAGTTTGAGACAATTTGTTCTTACGGTTAACATTCAGGGACTAAGTTAAATAAACTAAATATTTGTTGAAATATTATCTTATTATTTATTAATTAAATAAAATTATATAACATAAATGAAGTACTATTAATATTGACCTTATACACAATAAATTTATGTATTGTACTGACAAGTTATTTATTAAATGTTAAGTTTTTAAATGCTTACCATAATGTTGGAATCCTTTTCATATATAAAAAAGTTTGTTTAAATTCTTACTTACTTACTTTAAGTATTTAACTTACTTAATGCTATTAGGTATTTAAACTAACTTTTTTATAGAGGGGATTTTTAAAGAAAAGGAAGTTAAGCACTGAATGTTAGCTGAAATTTCAACAGAAACTTTTTATGTCAATATTCTATGAAGGTAAAACTCATCTCTGTTTTTAAACAATTCCATCTCCCATAATAAATGTAAATCTCTCTTAACTATTTTTGCAAAAAATCCTGAATCAAACTCAAAATAAACATTTGTTTTTCCTTATATGAGTTTAGAATTCCATTAATTATTGCGAATTTCCACATTGAAGCTTTTCCACAACTGTGATTTAACCACCGTGCAAGCGTTTACTATTATTGTTTTACCACCTGCGGGTGTTTTTCTCTCCCAGTGCCGCCGCGCTCTCCTTTGGCACTACGTAAATTTAGTCACGTTGTTTAAATAATAAACTGCAGTTCACACACACGCCCCCGCAGAAACACACACACACTCTACCCTCCACCTCCACCTCGGGCGAAATTATGCAAAGCAAAGAAAAGATATATCTGGGAGTCAGAATCAGAGACAATGGCCGGAGTTATGATGACAATGTGCATACGTCATGACGGCTGTGGCGAGGGAGTTTACGGCCATGAAGGGCTCCCAGCCCCAAACCCACGGTTCGATTTAGTTTATGGCGCCCGAAACCACCTGAAACTGATTCCAGATACAACTCAATCAGGGAGCAGGTGGAGGAGCACTGGCCGGAATGGGAATTGGAATAAGCACAATTAATTATGGTATATCGCTAAACAAATATCAGGGCCTTTTAATTAGCATGAAATATACGAATTCTCGGATAAGATCTGAGTAATTTTATGGGCCAACTTGGGGAGTTTCGGTAACCGTTAACGGTTGAACTCGGGTAGCGATATAGATCGGGAGTCGCTGTGAATTGAGAGATAAAGCCCTTAAAAACCCCAAGATGGGAAATTAATGGGTTGAAGTGGGGCTAGGGCTTTGAGTTAGTTAGTTGAGGTCCACCCTAGAGGTGAGTTAACGAACATAATTAAATCATTAAAAAATCTATGAATATAAAGGCAATTGGATTTTATTATCTTATTTTATGAAAAATAAAATCGACTTAGATTAAAATATCAGTTTGAAATTATTTTTCAAGACTTAAATTAGTTTTATTTCATCGATAACTTTCGATATTTATTCGATATCAAATTCAACTGTCATTTTTCTAGCCAGGAAATACATTTCTACTATTTCGAGATATTAACATTGTAAAATATTGTATACAAATGTTGTAAAATTTCATTATTCAATATTCATTAACAATATAATACTTCCGATTAAGTCCGATAGTTTTCGATATCTCCTATTGCTATTTTCTCCTTGATTTACATCTCCAGTCCACCCCATTTTGGAGCAATACTGGCACAACTGACATTTGCATACGCAACGGACTGCAGGTACGGAGCAGAACAATTTGTTACATTGTTTTTACCAACTTAGTTGTGGACCAAGACCAAGAATTATTACGCAGCATAAATTACAGAGGGATGGGGAAAGGGGCGAGTGCGACCCACTTACCCGCCCGCAGGCAACAAAAGGGTTACCAAAAATAGCAATCCCAGCCATATAAAGCGGCAGACAGAGTGCCAGCATCCTCGACCTCATCCACATCCACATCCTCCTTGTGGCACATAAGGCCATAAAATAGTTGTCGCTGGCTGCTGCCTGCTGGCTGCCAGCTCTCTGGCCTCGGATAAGCATCTGGCCCCCGCTCTTTGGAGTTGGCCTCTGATTACTTCGTTAAGTTGCATGTTCCTACAAATTGTTTCCAAAGAAAGGCAATGAAAACGAAAATATTTCTCCCCCCCGTTCAAATACAAAATGCAGAGAGCCAAAAAAAAAAGCAGAGGGGCTCCGTGGACCGTAAAGGGGTTAAAGGTAATCACAACATGAAAATTGTGAAAGGTGCATCTCTCTCTCTCGCTCTTTTCTCTAGTTTATGCTCGGATCCCAGTGATCCCGATCTCTGGCCAGACGACTGCGCTGCTGACTCCTGTCAAAATATATTCCAGCTCTTATCGGGGCTCTGTCATCGCAGACAAGTGGCAGAAGAGCCTGTGTCTGGGAACTGGAGCTCTGGCCAGGGGGAACTTCATTAGAGAAAGTCCCCCAAAGCATTTCCCCGGAGAGATGAGACCCCGAACCGACCCCTCAGCTACTAATTTTTAGTAGCTTTGTTTTGGTGTGTTTTGTTTTGTCAAAGCTAATTAGTACGTTGGAGCCATAACAATGCAGCTCCTCGCCAGTGATGAATATATGACTGAGTCCGAACCCAAACCCGAACCCCAGGCGGAGTGTGAACTGCACATTTTCGTCTTTTTTTTCTTTCGGGTTTCCTCCAGTCATTATGACATTGGCATTAGCATAATACGCGTATTATGCGTATTAATTACAGCGCAGACATTTGCATTTAAACGCCTATTTGTTCCAGACCCCAAGACGAACTGAAAGACGGTGGTGGGTCCCGAATACCGCATACCCACACTCACCGGTAGCCAAAGCTCGGGCTGTAATTATTGAATTAGAAGACAATAGGGCCTAAAGAGGCCGCGAGATGCGTACGCTTTGATAGCCAGAGGGACGGGGCAGGGAAAAGACCACCCGAGCGTGGAGGAATATCCAAAGATGATGATGAGGCCAGGACAGGAGAACAAAAAGAGTTATTATGTGGATATTTGCATAAATTTCACGCCCTTGCCGGTGAAATCAACCGAAGAGGAAGTGCCCGGGGCCCAGGAGGTCGCTTCCAAAGTCTGGCAAGAAAACAGACATTCAGATTAGGAATTTTAATAAACTAACAGTGTACAAAATTGTATTTTAATTAATATATAAATATTTAAATACAAACCTATATATCATAATAAACCAAGTTTAAATATAAATATCACATGTCTTTCATCCAGCCAACCTTCCCATTCAACCCATCATGCTGAGGAACTCGCTGCCCAAACGGTGGACATCGCTGAAATGCTCCAGCAAGGACTTGGGACACCTTGGATACACCTGATCGCAATCGCTGCCAGCTGCTCCCAGTCGCTCGGCCTGCAGGTAATCATTATCCGAGTGCTCCGCCAGGGGATCCACCGAACTGGAGGGTCTACAAAAATAAAAAAGTTGCAAATGTAATCAAGTTCTCGATATGGGAAACGATCCCACAATCGTAAACTCACGTGAGCAGGATGTGTAGGACTTCGCCCAGCAGGCCATTCCGATCGTCAAAGGGTGCGGCGGCACTCTCGCAGATGCTTTTCAGGACACACGATCGACCGTTGAGCTTCATGCGGATTGCCAAGGCAGTGAAGGCTTCGTAGACTGACCAGCGATAGCTGCCCAGGGCCTGTAGATCCTCCCGCAAAATATTCGAATCCACAACCATCTGTTTCTCGGACTGCAGCAGGATCTTCTCAAAGATTGTGGCATTCTCGGGCAGCCGCCTGGCAGTGATTCCATGGACATCCTTCACCCGCAATTGCTTGGCGGAGTAGGGCAGAAAATAGTCGGCCTTCAAGACGTAACCAGTGATCACATGTTCCGTTTTAAGGTCCTCAACGGGTATACCAAAGCCAGCAATCATCTAAAAAGGAGTCGGTCTTATTTTTCCACAATCTGAATCTGGAAATTTTGGTATTCTCACCTGCAAACGTGTGGGATTACCTCTGGGATAAATCAGGGGCAGCCATCGAGCTTTTCTCACTAAAATATCACTCTCACTGTGAAGGCTTATAGTCGTTATAAAAAAATTCACAAAACTAAATACAAAAAGGATTGCTCTTATCAAAACACTCATAATTTAGTCCTTGAAAAGCGCTTTATCACTACAACTTCACTGCTGAAGATCAGAATGATCACTAAATTAGCAAACTTTGATATGATTTCACTTTGATAAACGACAACCGACTTGAACTAATTACTTTCTTCGATTAGAAAAAACCGAAAGTGGGCTATATAGCGCACTTCAGTCACGATTGAAACTGGATCCAATAACTTAGCCCACACTGTTAGCTTTCTGGCTCCACAAAAGTTCACGTTCTGCCAATTAACACTCCGTCCATGCAGACCGACTTTTGTTTCCATCACCAGAGAGCCCCAAGAGAACACTGAGCGAAAGTTTTGGCTTAATTCATTCTTTCGATTTATTGTCTCAAAACAAGACCTTGTCCAGGTTGTGATGCAGTTCACTAAAATGCTGGAGCAGACTGAGCCGGCACTCCTTGAAGACCCGATCGCAGCCAGCACCGGAATGACCCACCTTTTCCGCATAAAAATACTCATTGTCCGCATGCTCCGATAGCTTGTCCACGGAGGAGGAGGGTCTGTGGAGGAAGGAAATGCTTTAAAGTGATTTATTCCAGAGGATAAATAGCACTACTTCTTAAGTTTCTACCCACCAAAAAAATATTCTCTAGCTTGCCCTTATTATTAGAATTTAAATTAAAATTATTAAGCCATGTAATCTTAATAAAAACATTACTCACGTTAGCAGAATGTGCATAATATCCGCAAAGAGCCCATTGGCAAAGTGAAAGGGCTCCTCGGCCGCCTCGCAGATGCTCTTGAGCACACAGATCCTGCCCTGGTAGCCCAGCCGATCCGCCAAGCCCTCCAATCCCTTGTAGACCGTCCACCGGTAGCTGCTCAGTACCTTGTTGGTTCTGGTCAACAGCTTTCTGGTATTCTTGCCCAGCTCATCCACGCCAACCAGAAAGTTCTCGAACATGGGTTTCCGTTGCCTTCTCGCTCCCGTGACACCTGGCGTGGCCACCTGGGTGAGGGGCAGGGCCGTGGGTGTCCTCAGGTCATCGGGCGTGGTGGGTAGCCAGTATTCCACCTTGAGGACATACCCGGTGGTAACTGCCTCGTAGTTGAGATCCTCCAGAGGAATACCAATGCCGCCAATGAACTGAAAGAGGAATCAAGTCAGTCAGGGATTGAAATCGATGAGTATTCTTTATCATCCTACCATGACACGGGTGGGCGAGGTGGTGGGATAAATCAGCCAGGGTATTGGCGCTCTTTTGCTCCTCTGGTGATTCGAGAGACTGCCCAGGGTGGCCATCACCTGACAGAGCAGGCAACTGGCCAGTATAACAACTATGCTGGACTTCATGTGTGTCTTTCTGTTTATAGAGCGAATACCGGGTGCGTGCTAATGCCAGCCCGTTCCCTGAGATACTAATCCATATTCTTGCTGTTCTTTTCTCGGGCTCACGAATTTCCATTTTGATTTCTCAATAAAAACTCGGCTCGGATCAATCGTTCCCAGAAGAAGACATCTACTTTCTCGCGCGAGAATGTTACACATTCTAGCAATTAGCACCTCCGCTCCTCCGACTGGAGACGGGGTCAAGTAGTAACCGTGTAAATCTTGCATATTCCGGTTTTTTTTCTTGGCCACCACTTCTCACCCATTCAGCGGAGTAGCTGCCAATTCCAATGACCATTATTCTAATGGTTTTTGCAAAATGCATTTAGTTGCTCGAGAACTTTCTTCACGATGGTTGCACTTGGCTGGGAGTTCCTCTGGGTACTGGTTTTGGTTTTGAGCTTGGAATTGGTTCAGTGCTTTCTGGTCTTTCCCAGACAGGGATCTTTTGGTGTGAGTAAATGTGGCCAAGGATATAGATTCAATGGTATTTATCCTTCAGTTACTTTCAGTTACTGGCTGCCGTGGCTGTGCCTTTGGACTTGTCACCCAAAACTGTGTACATGGCCTTCAACTTTGAGTCCAACTATGCACTGCCCTCCAATGATTCCTACAATCAGTTGATTGATAGGGTGAGTTAATGAGTTAATATTTATTTCTTTGACCAATTTCCTTGACAAATTCCATTCAGTGGCAACTTTACGAACCCTTTATGGGCGTTCCTGCCAATGTGACCCCCATCAATGCACGTCACCAAGCTACCGAAGAAGCTACCTTGGACCCCCAAAAAGAGAGCCAGGAGGAGCAGGATGATTCCGAGGTAAGACGCCGATCGGTGGGATCGCCACCTTCTATCCGACGCAGGGACTTCTACCTTGGCATCATGAACTACCTGTCCCACTATGGATTCAATGGCACCGCCTGCCTGCTCCGCGTCATCTGCGAGGTCAGCGAGGCGCCCCTAGATGCCCACAATGGGCTGCTGGGCAGCCTCTTTCAGATTCTGTTCATGTGAGTAAGCAGCAGAGGACCGAACTTCCTTCACTAATTATGATATCTCTTGCCGCAGGCCGACGACGAGTGCCGCGGAAGAGGAGCTGCAGCACGTGGACGAGCTGTACGAGGCCACCGAGGCGGGCACGCGTGGCCTGGGCTGCTCCGAATACGTGGCCAACTGCGGACACAGTGCCCTGGACCTGATAAGCGTGGTGCTCTGAATAATTCCTGCCAAAAAGAATAATAGTAAAATAAAACTTGAACCGAAATATGAACCCGAAAAAGTGGTGCCCTTGGAGGTGAAGGCTTTAAGTGGGTTAGTTTTAAGGTTTCTTGGGGGTCACTTGTGGTTTAATCAGAGTTCCTTAAAGTTAAATTATTATCAAACAAATAGAAAATTGATATACATTTTAAGAGCTTGGCAAAAACTTTCCCCTCTTTCGTTGCGCAATTGATTTAAAGGACTTAATAAATGTTCCTGCTGAACAGCTTAAGATGTCGCTGGAATTCCCGAGTCACCTCCTGCTGCGGCGTGAAATGTTTTAATTTCGCTTAAAGAGCTTAAGGACGACGACACAGCAAACAAAAGGAGATGAAGAGCCGCGGAACTGAGGCCAAAAAACAAAGTCCTAAGCTGGCCGCAGGGATCTGGTTTTGGATTTTGGTTTGCTTAGGGGTTTTCATCGGGGTTTACCTCACTTTTTGGACATGTGTGGTGATGTCTGCTTTATACATTTTTTTCATGATGCCGATGCTCTGCGTTCTTTTCCTTTTCCTTTTTGTTGGCTCTCTGATCGCTTTTTCCGCTCCTTTTGTGAAGAACATAGTCCTGCGCCGTCTTTGTCCTTAGAGTGCGTTTTGCGGCCTGTCAACAATGCCCCAGAGGAGTCTCCTGTTCCGTTGTTCTTCGTTGTTTTTTTTCTCTTTATTTGTTTGTTTGCTATTTCTTTGATTCGATTGCCGCCTTAAAGGTTACCCGGACCAGAGAGCCGAATGTTCCTGGCGAATGGTGAGAGCGAATTACGCCTTCTTTGATTTTGCCAAGCCATTGAAATCATAATTAGAAGACAAATGATTCCTCTTTTCTTCTCGAGATCCCCAGACAATGGCCAGGCATCGAAGCTGAAGTGCTTATATACGCCACAGTTTGAGAAAGGTTCCCGAATTTAATACACAAAAAAATAAAACACACACAGGAAAACTTGAGTATTAATAAGCTTAGAGGAAGGAGTTGAATACAAGAAATGGGATCGGGGTTAATGCAATCTTGCCGAAAAGGTCTTGAGTTGTTTGTATAAATAAAAATATCTTGGATTGCCTATTATATTTTGTATTTAATTGATTTTATTTTGGGATTTTATTGTTTGTAAATAATGCGATTAATGTTGAAGAAAGCCTGTAGAGAAATATTTGTAGGCTAGCTTAAATCTATGAAATTCTATAAATTCGAAATCTAAAGTATGTATTAACATTCTTTCTTAGAATTAATATTCTTATCTATATCTATATTTCGGTTACTTATCTCTAAAAGATACTACACATTTCTAGTAACCTAATCTACCTTCTCGAATGACTAAGAATAACATCCATCAACTCGTATTCATCTTTTGCTCCTTGACTATCTATAACTCAGCTATATCTACATTTCATATATTTCACAGGCCGTAACATCTTCTCCTATATCTCAATTGTGGGATCATAAATGCCAACCATCAAATGTGATCCATCTCCTTGGGACTCCAGCTCATTTTTATGAGTTTTTCTGCAGCTCATTTCATCACTTCAACTTGGAGAGATGTCAGAGGATGTGTCTCCACTGATTTACGGCCCCAGCTAGAGATGTCAGTTTATTTTCGTGTTTCTCTGTTTTTAAAACTTGGCATTGACATTCGGCTATATAACATCTATGGTATATTTTAATGGGGTGCGGGCAGGTGTTAAGGAGGTTATCCACGCGATTCACGCTTCCTGTTGCGGTTGCGGTTGGGGACTGCCTCTCTCTCTCCCTCTGGGGGCTGATACGAATTGATTTGTAATTAGTTGCAGTGGCAGTCAACAATGTGATTAGGCCGAAGGAGGAGCCTTCAGGGAGCTCTGGGGGCGGAGTGAGTTCTAGGGTTACACAGATGCGAGCAGACCGAAGACCATGATCCCGAGAAGCGGATCCACTTGAGATCTTGAGGTTTAAGCATAAATTACACATTCTGAACGGAGGAAAACAGAGCATTATCCTAGGCAATTGACAGCTCCCTTAAGTAGTAGTCATCTATCTATGACATATGCGGAATGTGGACTCTCTCTGAGGGCGTTCTGGTGAGTTGTAAACGCATCTGTGGCCAGAGATTTTGGTCCTGCCCCCGGGGATATTGACATCCCAGATCCCCGATCTCCATACCGCCATGTGTCGGCAACTGGTCCCCATCCCTATCCCTATCCCCTATATCCGTTGACAGTTCAGTGGTGTAAATCATTGAACGGCCAACTGTCAACCGCTTTGAGGTTTCCATTTAATAAATTCAAGTGCTTTGTGTGTGTGCTCGCAGGCGGGTTATTAAATTAGAGTTTAATCCACTTCGGACACGCGTCTGCGAACATTAATTGAATTCATAAATGAGCAGTTTATATGATATTAATATATTAACTAATTACCGTTTCATTCGATTGTTGTGTTTCCCTGTGCCATTTTTTGTTCCTTTTGGCTTCCATCAACAATTGGATTAAATTCATAATGCAAAATGGCATTTAAAATGACGCTTTTAATAAAGCCAAAGCGCGGTGGAGAATAAAATCATGGTAACGAAGTTGCAAAATTCCATTTGACTGGTTGAGGATTTTCGGTTTATTTTAATTAACTTAATGAAATGCATTTGGCGAGGTTTGTTGTATCGGTTTAAGGGATTACACAGTGGATTTGTTTTAATTTTAAGATTACTCAATGTTGGATTGGGGTGGCGGGATTAATTTAAATTGTGGAAAATATCTATTAGGGAATTACTAAGAAATGTAAGTTAATTATAGATCAAAATAAAAAATGCTTCCCATTTTTGAACGCTTCAACTCTTTATTTCCTCTGAAAGTTTCTAGTTGTTATTTTTAAAATACCAAAACCTCCAAGATAATTATATAGAACTTTCTCACCTTTAAATAATATAAAAAACAACCCACACCAGGGAGATTTTTCGAGCATGGAATCTACCATTTTCTGGTTCTTATCAAACACAAATCTTAATGAAGAACTCCTCTAGATCTCTATCAGCAGCAGTTCTCCCATGAATTTCCCGATTATATAGTTTCAAGCCTTTCTGGGCTGCCTTCTAAAAACCATATCAAATTGATGGCAAACGTAATAAAAACGGGAATCATTAACCAAGAAGAAGCCGCAAGGTGTGTTCCCACCACATTTTCTTTATGGGTGCAAACATCAACACCTCCGCTCATCTAGGTTATCGGTCATATTCAGAGTGTCGGGTCATATGAATAATGTCAAATTATTTCATTGCACCAAGAAGCCACCACCCCTCGTGATGCATTTATATTTTGATCGATTGCCAGGGTGAACGGGAAACTAGTTTGACATTAATTGACTGCCAAATATGCACAAGCGCATGAAATTATGGAAAATCTTATTAAAGTCATCCCAGAAGAAAAAATCAACTCGACCAAAAGTTCATAAATGCTAATGTGCCCCGGAGCCTGACGATGATTGATGGTCCGGTGGTCGCCGCCTCCAAAGTTTCGCTATGTGGGAAACCCCATTTCCCGCAGACTTGCGGCACCGGAAGACGGATCAATCCTTGAATGAAACTGTATACATTTCACCTTTGTGTGCTCCAGGTCTCCGCGTTTAAGCCAATTTAATCCGGAGCCGGCTTAGGACATTACGATCTGGGATTAGGCCATGTTGCAACATCTTTAAGGGAGGCGCAGATTTTCTAGTTATATTTGCGTTGGCAAATATTTGTGAACGGGATTTGTTTGTAGGCGGTGTTCGCCTAATGATCTTTGCCAAAAAGGAAATCAGATTTTCCAGTTCCTGGGAAAGTAGGCGGCATACCCAAATATCCTTTTGTCTGGCTAGTCCGGCAGAGGAGTCCGCCCTTCAGCTGGATTTGTCTGTTTTTATTTGGCCAAAGGCGCGAGAGCGGGCTGTAATTTTTTTCTCTGGACAAAGCTAAAACCAGGAAAAGTTTATTTTATTCTAGGGGAAAATGTACAATGGTTTTATGACAAAGAACTTTATAAAAATTGTGAACATTAACACAGAAATAAATTGAGAAAAATTAAATACATTATAAAATTAAAAATGTTAAAAGTTTAACTTTTGAAACGAAATAAATGCAAATAAATGAAGTAAATGAGAAAAATCCAGAGCGGCTAGAATGACAGCTCTGACCAGGACCCTTTATGCCCTGACCCTCACACTCCGGGAAGCCTTCGTCCTTTTGACTCTCTGGATGCTCCATGTGTCTGCCTGGAGTCCTTCGCCTCGCATAATTTTTCACTCTCTCGTTGTTCTGGTGCGTACATCCCTCGGCTGTCTCTGTTGCTTTTTTTTCCTTTTTTCCCCCTTCATATTTTTTTCATGTGTGTTGATAAATTTGCTTAGATTATTATCCTGGATCCTGGCGTGGCGCTTGGAGCTCTGCTTTGCCGCTATCTCCCTGTTGTAATTAGTCTCGAGCTTGTTTGCCCAGCATTTGCACAGAATGCTTTCCCAGGCGCCGCCCCACGCACTCACGTACAGCGGACAGCGGTCGTCGGGCAGGATATATATCCTGGACAGGGGCTGGGCCAGGACTTCCGTCTAGGCAAATTGCTGAAAGGGAGGAATATGGAATATGAATGAGTGAAATTCGTTTTTGCAGCACAAATACCTCATATTCTAATAGATAACCCGCCTTGGCGGCGGCCCTAAATTGCGGGATATGTCAGGGAGAAAGCGCAGCTCCCCCCAAAAGTCAAACTGGCAACCTTTTAGCATAAATTTCCAGGAGGGGGCTCTGTGAGCACGACAGGAAGTCGTCGCCAAACGCCTCCGTCAACCGCAATTTCCATTAGCAGCTCAAGGCAGAGGGAACTCCATTCACATGTGGGATATGTGTACATATAGAGTGGTATATGGATGACGGTCCCCGGGTACATTTGACATTTTAAGGAGCGCCAAGTGAGTTGCAGGTAGCTCAGGTAAGCTGCCAAAAGGAAAAGGCCCCCAGACGACAGCCTCGCCCATGGAAATGTCAACTGTTTTTAGCACGCACAATTTGAGGGAAAGCCAAACAAACACGAAAGAAAAAAAAAACGAAGCCGGGAAAATCGCTCTCTAAGGTAACATGAATATATAAACGATGGACAGACAACCTGCTCCAATTCCAATTCCCCGGTCCGCGTCCCCACCTGTGGGTAGGGCTCAAATTACGCGAATGCAATGTTCAAATAGAAATTAAATGCCGGGCCAAACCGCATTTTAGACAAATGCCTAAAACCGTATTGGCTTTCAGGACACGGGAACTCCCGGCAGCATCCCTTGCCAGGAGCAGGTATCAGGCTCGAATCAACCACAACATGTACACCTACTTCCTCCCTGACACCCGAGAAGTTTGCCAAAAAATACAAAACAGAAAATATACCACAATGCCAAGGAAGTTGCGGCCCAAAACAGGAGTACGCCAAGAGGAAATGCGGCCAGATCGAGCTGCCAGATAGGAAGTAAGTGTAGTATGGTAAGTGCCCCTGGGTCCGGCGATGGTTTCTCGATAAGTGAAAATCGAGGGCACAAAGAGGCTAAACCATAATGTTAAGTGGAGATTGCTCTAAGCACTCAAGAAAATCAACACTCTTAGCTAATACTCTTATCACAGCATCTAAAATGTATTTAAAGAAAACATAACAAGGTTTAAAACGCAAAAATAATACAAAGCACAATCTCACATCAGCGAATATTATTTATTTCTCTAAAAATCTGACCTGATTTCTGGAGTGAAGCCCTTTCAGGCCAACGATCTCTTCCGGGTATTGCCAATTCCCGTAAGGCAAAAAGAGCTCACAAATCAAACTCTGCTTGCGGTGGACACTGGACATTAATAACGCCTCAGTAGAGCGCCGACAATGGTCCTTGGGATGGGCTGCCATCGAAGGCTTTTCAATAAAAGTTGCCCCGATTGGCGGCAGCCGACAAAGGGCCTGAACCCGGACTCCGAACACAATTGGCCAACAAAAGGTGGTCGAAATTACAGCGCACTTTCGATTGCAAAGCGTTTCGCTTGTAAACGGGGCCAAGAGTCGTTGGAACAATTAGTCCACGCCCCCGGAGAACTCTGGAGCTGTTCTTACACCTGGTAATTGCTCCGCAAAAACTTCATGTAATTTTTCTTTAACGAATCTCAAATGACTGGCCCGACCTTTGTCGTCCCTTTGTTGACCGCATCTCCGGCGGACTCCTGTGGTTCTGACTTTTTCCAGCTGCCCCTGCAAAGTGTGAGAAGGTTGGCCCGTAGAAATCAGCTTGGCCCTATTAAAAGTGCAGCGACATTTATGGCCTTGATCTACACACAGAGTTCTGGCTTTCTGATTGCCCCTGCAATTCGTCCTTGATGATTAATGTTCGGGTTCGCCTCCAACTGCAGGATATTTGAACATTTTTCTGCAAAATTCCTCCTCAGACAGAGCCTGTTTCTATTAAGGCATTGTCCTGGTGTAGGCGTTGGGCTCCTTTCTGATCCTTTGTCCTTGGGTCAGCACCTTTTCTTTGCACCTTCGAGGCGGCAAACTCTTTGGTATTTTGGTAATTCCTCTACAATGACCCTCGGATGACTTTGGAATTGTTTGTTTGGCAGCAGCTGAAATTGGCTTGCAGGGATCCCCAAAAGAAAAGATCTGAAGACTTATTTTGATTGGACTATTCATGTGTCAAAGGATCTTTATAAGCGTGATTTTCTTCACACATTCTGTAGGAATATTCTTGACTCTTTGATGTGGGTTTTTATAATTCAAATTAAATTAGAATTGAAATAGTTAAGGAATGAAAATTCAAAACTTAAACCTTTTTTAGGCAGATTTTAAGATTTTATATAAGTTTTTATGATTAAACATTTCTTATCATCAGCTAATCACGTAATTTCCATTAAATAATAAACAAGGCAAGCTTTCTTTCATCTTTAAAAACGTTAACATATTTCACGTATGTATTTCCCACAGAAAATAAACCCTATTTTCTCCTTATTAAACCCTAATCAAGGCCGCTAAGTGTTTCCCTTACAACTTTCCTTTTTCTTAATGGATTTCCCTGGATAATCCCGACCCCCCCAACATATATTTGTTTTACAATATTGCACACTTTGTGGGTCAATGAAGTCCCGGGCCCTGTAATAAGCAACTGTTTAAGCCTTTACCCCCCCGAAAATGTTGGTAAGAGATTTAACATTTTGATGGATTTTCAATAAGCCCCATTTCAGCTGGGGGGAATCACTTGGCCCGTTGATGACATGCCTCATTATTCGCAGGGGATCCGCTTTCGCAAAGGGCCCAATTAGAGAGTGCAGGGGATGGGCTTAAAATTGAATTTAAAATGCATCAGACTGTTTACCGTAATAATATCGACACATTTATGGGGATCTTCTCCAACTTCACTCCTGACGCTCCTGACTCCCTCGGGGGCTCATCTGAAATGATCTTCGGTCCAGGTGCTACAGCTTAATGGGCTTTTGTCCTCTGATGACCAGGCCCGCGGCAACTTCATCCTTTGTATCTGAAGCTGTTGCTGTATCTGAAGCTGTTGCTGTAAGTGTATCTGTGCTGAATTTGTATCTGTATCTTTTTCCCGCTCGCTGCATTTATGCCTCCTACTTGGCCAGCTGACTTGAATGCATTTTAAGCTGACAGATGTTTTTGGGAAGCAATACAAAATATTCTGCAAGCATTTAAATATTTTATGATATATGTAAGGACTTTTTTAAGAGTTAATTATAAAGAGATATGGCTAAGATCCACAAGAATCCTTACATAACTTTTTTTTTATTTTATCTCAGATGCTATCCGATTATTTAATTAAAAAAGTTCATATAAACGGTGCTTTATAGAGACAAGTTAACATTTTAACTTTACACAGATAACCTTTCCTTTAGTGTACATATTTATATTTAAGATTTCTTCCTATTACAAATTCTGCAGCATGTTCTCCTCCATATCTTTGGCTCTTTCTCCTGCCTCTTCCAAGCTTTAATAAATTTTAAAGCTTTCGTACTTTTTAAGGGCTTCTTACAAAAAAAGATAAAGAGAGGAACAGATGTTTCTGGTTTGTGTGCGCTTTTTTCCTCTGACGTTATGATTTTTTCTTTGGCATCCTCCGCCGCTGTGCTGAGTTAACTGATATTGTGGATGCTTTATTATTGTGTGCTGTACCTGCTGCAGTCGGTTGCTGCATCTGTTGTCCTGACAGCAGGACTCAGCCAGAGTCACCTCACCCGCACGCTGGGGAGGTAATCGATCTCATGTGGTTTATTTACATCCGTTATTGAAATTCACTTTTCGCTCATGCTTTTGTTTTATGAATTGGCTTTGTGTGTGTGTGCCCGTTGTATCCTTGCATCCCCGCACTTCGCCGCACCATCGCATTGATGACAATTGCAGTTTTTGGCATGCAGCTGGGCGATTTACATCCGCTTGTTGTTGCTGCTTTACCAACAGATTTTTTTTTCCGCCGCACTCTCTCTTCCTTTCTTCCTTTTTCCTTGGGCTTCCAGGGTTTCATAGGTTTTTTTTTAAGGATAATATTCCAGTTTTATTGGCAGCAGGCGGAAGTGAACTGCTACCCGGGGCTTTAATATTTCAGTTTGGCGAATAATGTCCGGGTCCAATGATATGGGAAATGATAAATGAATGCCGAATTGGTTCGAATACAAATACAAAAAGTTGAGCTAGGTTAGTTTTGTATATGCAACGGGGTTGAGTTAGGTCAAAAATAATATTTAATTTTAAATAATGAACAAATGTATCACCCTTTTAATGTCAACGTACTTAAATTAAAAGAATAAATACAAATGTAAAGAGACTTTTAAACCCCTTATATGCATATATTATTTCTTTTATATTTATTTGTAGAATACAATTTCTTTTACCTTCATTTTATAGATTTGTCTACCCTGAAACATAAAATAACCTTAAAAAAACAACATAATATTATGTTTTACTATGCAGGCTTGTTAGATGCGGTTCGTTAAGCAGGGCTTAGATTGTGTCAGCTTTATCTAAAATGTATTTCTTTTAATTATTTTAATGCAACTCATTCCTGGCATATTTATGACATACCTAAAACACAGAATTTTAAAACACAGAAAATATCCCCCCTAAAAACCCATTTCAGATAGTCAAGGCTCGGTTCTACCTCGTGGGGGTATTTCTACCGAAATTTCAGTTATATTTACCAAGAAGTTCTCACAGACGTTCCCCTTTGGATATGGAAATGTACGTCATTTCACTCAAAAACCATTATGTAATCTTGGAGCGCTCATATGCTTTATGGAGCACATCGGCGAGGATATCAAATTGTATCTACAAGTCCAATTTAATTATAAGCCACGCAAGTGAGGCAAACCATCAAGGTTCCCCGATCCGTTGCAGGTGCAAATGCAGAACCTCCAGTTGACCAGTCAGTCCCGCGTCCCAGGATCATTTTCGGTTCCACATTATTATTATCCACGCTCTCCGCGGAGCCGCGATGTGTTGAGTCCGGTTTTGGGTCCGGGAATGCCGCCGCTCTACAATTCATTTGCAAAGCGTATCCAAAAATGCTGATGGGATTATTATATGTTGTTGATCTGGAACTGGGGACTGAGGACTGGCGACTGCCACTGCGACGACTGCAGGTGGAATATCTCAATGCGCCGGGCAGGTCTTTATCTTTTTAATGCCGTGGATTGCTTTGTGTTTTTGTTTTTTCGGTTTCCTTTCCCTCTGCATTTCGGCTTAAAGCCTTAATTTATGTATTAAAAGTTAGAAATCCGTGTGGACAGGTGAATTTTCGTTGCCCTTCCACTCTGTTCCTTTCAAAGGTATAATTTTCGTATGGGTATCGTTGTTCATTACCAATGCAGGTGAATCCATCGGGGAAATACAGGTAAATACTAGTATAAGGGGAATTTAGCAGAACGATAGAAGATATAGCAATGGAGAAGAATCTGAATGAAATCACTTGCCGGAGCGAATCAGCTTTGCTTTGCTATTAGTCAAGGTTCTTGGAAGGGTCTAAATATGAATAACTGAATTAGTGGAATTTTGATAACCATTAAATGTTAAACTATAAAATTGTTAAATAATTTTAGCTTACAAAAACATTTTCTTATTCTGTTTTATTTTCCAAAAAACACAATTTGGATTTCAGCATCATTTAGATTTATGTTTCTAAAGTATTCTTCCAAAAAATAATCCCCCTTTGAAAGGTGTAAAAAAGAACCCGTAAAGCGAAAAACGTAATACCCAAAACATAGACAAAACCCTGCTCATTGTCATTCATCATATAAATCAGAATTCGAAGACTGGTCAGGACATAGAACTCGAACCAGGAACCAAAGAAGCGTTCGATTGTATGCAAAAAAAAAGTGGAAAACAAAAAGTAATGAGAATGGCATTGGGATTGGGAGGGAGAATAAGAATGGATTCAAATGGCATGGGTTCGGCATTGGGTTTGGGTTGGTGTGGAATGCCGCAGGTGGCCGCCAGCAGTGGTCCTCTGTCGCTCGCTTTTCAAGTGTTTGCCTTTGCAGTTGGACAAATTTACATGCTCGCCCCGCACACAATGAGGCGGTGCAGCGACTGACCTGGCCAGGTAAGCCTCCATGCACATGGAAAAAAAATTTACAGAATTTATTAAATTAGTGTAAATTGAGGGTTACTCAAATAAGAAAAAAAACTGTGTTGGGTTAAGATGCTAAGCCTGCTTATAAGTAATCTTTGAATAATAAATTGTATTACGTTATTTTAAATACATAAATAATCTAAATTTAAATACATACATAATAAAAATAATAATGTATACTGTTAAGTAATTATGTGACATTTTTTAATATATTTTTTTGATATTACATTTATTGTTTTTAATATCGAGTTTTGAAATTTAAAAGTTTTATTTTCTTTTGTTCTGCATAATTAATTTCAATCAAGAAACACATTTTTCAAGCAGGTCTTTTAAACAATTTATAGTTCTAAAATCTCTGAAATATACTAATTTTAATTGTAAAATTTTAAAATATATTTTGTTAAGTGTAGATACTGCTGCAGGCCTGATGCAGCAGCTACCTGGAATGTCCGGCAGTGGGACACACCATGCATCGGTATTCAAATAGTTCGCCGACCGGCTAAAGGCAGCAGCCAGCAAATGCAAACGCAGTGGCAAAGGCAGCGCGGCAAACACACAGGCGCATCATTTAAATGATGGAAAATGCAAAAGGATGTTGGACCGTGTGATTTCCGCTCTGGACAGGGCCTTTTCATCCTTTGTGTGTGCGAGTGCGAGAGTGCGTGAAAGGTGTCCGGCGCTCCTTTTGTTCGGAATATATTTTAATTAAATGGACTGAGTTAAGCCCCGTGGGCAATCGGGAAGAGATGGGCCTGCTGGATGGTCGGTTGGATGGATGAGTGGCTGGATGGCAAATCAATCAATTCCTGCCAAATGCGGTCAAAATGCAATGCTCAATTAAATTAAAGCCATACAATTAAAAAGCCCAAGAGGGGGGTCTCTTTGTATCGGGATAGCACAGATTCCAGAGCGCGCTTAAAATGAAATGAGAAATGGTTGAGTTTTTTTCAAAAAGCATTTTGATTTGGCATCAATTTCCAGGTGTCTCCTCTGCAATCTGTTCCTCTAATTGTAGAGTGCCAACAGATTGACAGTTGATCACATGAAAAGGCATGCTAAAAGCCCACAAAAAAGCGTAGGAGAAGTTATAAAGAAACTTGGAAGCTGAAAATGATACTCTAAGATTTGAAAAAGAGATAGTTTTTTTAA
Organism: Drosophila nikananu; assembly: GCA_008042635.1. Taxonomy (NCBI): domain Eukaryota; kingdom Metazoa; phylum Arthropoda; class Insecta; order Diptera; family Drosophilidae; genus Drosophila; species Drosophila nikananu. The sequence continues at coordinate 7,535 of VNJV01000009.1, read as the reverse complement.
ATTAGATAAATTCTTAATGTATTATATAATTGGAAATTTAAATAAAAATAGATTAAACCTGTTACATACTTTATTTATTTATATATTTAATATATTTTTTAAGACAAATTTAATTTATTGAAAAGAAATAAATCTAAGTTTAATTTTTAAACGACAATTCAGATGTTAAAAATTAAGTGTGAATGTCTAAAAGTATGCAATGAATTATTTTGAGTAGTAAATTCAGTAAAAATTGAATGTCAAGAATTTAAAACCATATTTTCAGGCAACATTTTATTTCATTTTGAATCAACGGACATACCTGAGACTGCAATTATCCATGAATTAGTCACTTGACAAGCTTTGTTATAAAACCAAAACTCCTGTTCGATTTTAGAGTGTCTTGTTTAGAGTCCCCTTCGGTGCTAAAACTGCCAATCCATAAAGGTCTACCCCCGCACAACTGCAGGTTGGGTGCCAAAATGCATTTGCATGCTGAAAACACTTCAATTCTGGTGCTAAACTAAAAACGCAAAACGCTCGAAAAGCGACAAACGAGCGCACTTGGGGCTTGGGCACGGATCCTGCCCACCTGTCACCCAGCTGAGCGAAGGGGGGCTCATTTGCATGCGATTGAAAAGCGCGGAATCAAAGTGCCTGGAATGGATAAAAGAAAAAATAGGGAGAAAAACAACAGCAAGCAATTGGCCGTGGATTTTTGCTGCATGTGAGTGAGTGCGGGATGCTGGCTAATTAAAAGCACATCAAACGCGGGCAGAATTTGCATAGCAAACGAAACGAAACGTTGCGAAAATTAAATAGAAATTGTTAGTTGCACTTTTGCCTTATTTTTTTACTTTTTTTTTCACTTCGTCAAAGCTGCCAATGCCAAAAAAGTTTGTCATGAATAGCTGTCGTTAGAGGAGCGGAACTGAGGAACGGCGGAGCGAAGCGACTGCAGCAGGAATCGTCCAATAAATGTCAGCGGACCAAAGTTTGTTCGCCAACTATTTTTATAATTAAACAAACTGATTGTGATAAGTAGGAAAATGAATGCCAAAGTTATGCCAAGGGGGGGATACTAAAGGTCCGGCCATAAATTGGGCAAACGTCAAAGTTGCTACGGAGTGCTTGCTTGTTCAACAAGCCCTTGAGACAACGCAAGAACAATTTTGTGAGCATTCAAACAAGCTAGTGGCAGGGCAAAAAAGGCAGCTCAAGGATGTATGACTTTTTTTCTACAATTTAAAGAAGACTTGGAGCTATTAACCTTCGTATTGGCAAACAAATTGGAGATTATTGCTTGGAATACGCAATAGAATGCGAACACCTTAACATATTTTGAATATAATGGAAATTAGCTTTCATTAAATAAGTAAATAAGTACTTCAGAATTTATAGATATATGCTAAAGAGATTATAAAATATTTTGTATATACTTTTTAACTACATGAGGCTTGCAAAGATTTTTCTAAACTCTAAAAAGCTGAATGCAAGCAAGGCCCTAAAAACTTTTTCTATAAATTCTCCATTACACAATAAACAGCTCTTTTAGTTATGAACATTATATAGAGTATATTTAAGGCTAAAATATTAACTATTCTACGGTCTTGGAGGTACTAGCCGCCGCAGCTGCCGCCGCCTGCGTAGAATGGTGCTTGGCCACCGCCTCCTGGGCTTTGCTCAGCTGGATGTAGCCCTCGTGGGCGCGAGAACGCAACTCGCTCTCGACACTCTTGTTAACCGACTTGGAGATGACGGCCTTGATCTTCTGCGTCTCGTTGAACTTGGCCTTCTTGGCCTGAATTGGAGCATCTAATGGAAAGAATTCAGATAAACAGAGTCCCAGGCAGCTAAAGACAACTTGTTGCTACTCACTGGACCGGCGGGTAAAAGCAGCCTGCTTTTGCTTCTTCTGCTTCTGCATGGAGGCAGGCATCTTTGCCTTTTTGAATTTTCCCTGAGGCATAGTTAAAACGTATGTAGTTTTTAGAAAAGAAAATAAATAAAAGAACTCCTCCGCAGCACGTTGTTTTGGTTATCGCCGAGTGTGACCGTTGCTATCGATAGCCTGTCCATCGAGTATTCGGCCCTGCCAACTTTTCCGATGCCGCCACAGCTGTTCTTAGCGCACTTTTTGAAAAATTGAAATGACTTTTTTGTTCTGTTTATCTTTATTTTCGATTGCTGGCTCACTTAATGATAACTTGAATTATTTAACATATATTGGTTGCTTATTAGCTTGCTTTAAACTAAACACACAAAAAATTTCACATTCAATGCAAAACTTAAATTGTTCGCGGCAATCATCATCGTTTTCAACAAGAAATCATTATTTAACATTTAAAAGCGCTGAATATTTTGTTGTTTATATGCAATTTAAGTGGGATTCTTTATCCTTATTTACGTATGTATATATATATTTATTTGTATATATGTATATTTATAAATATTTTATTTCCGCTCTAGCTTTCCTCTACATTCTTGTTGTTCTTCTTGTTGTTGTCTTTGCTCACTTGGTGATTATTTTAAACAGAGTTTTTAACGCTTCGAATATTTCGTTTCTTATAAAAATCGGTTTTACAAAAATGTATGTATGGATTTGGGTGTGTGTGTTGTGTATGTTTTGCGTGTGTATAAATGAGTACAAAAAATAAAACAATTAACTGTTCAGTTTGGCAACGATAACGCCAGTTACAATTAAGCCTATTATCACAGCAATCACCAGGAGTATCAATATCTTGCGCCTGTAGCTCTGACGACTCCTGGCCGCCTTGGCCAGCTCCGAGGTGCCATCCTCCACATTGGCGGCCGTCTGCTCAATACTGTTCTCGATGAAGTCTGCGAATTGATTAGTAAGGTTTAGTTATTGAGGATTTTACCTTGGAACTAAAACTGATTGGTAAGTATTTAAGTAGCAAAACCTACGACTCTCTTAAAAGTTACTCATTTCCTAAATATGTATGACTTGGCAAATAGCACTTATCAGCTTATCAGTCTTTTAGTTTGTTTGCCAAAGCACCGCCTCGCAATCGATGTTTAAATATGTTTTATAAAAATATTAAAAAAGAAGCTAAAATTCTTCCTCTTATGGTAGAGGACTGGACTCACCCATCTGCTGGCCCTGCTCATGCACCAATCCGCTCAGCTTGGTCATAATCTGGTTGACGTCTATGACGTCCGACTCAATCTGCTCGACCTGGCGCCGGCGCTCGTCGAGCATATCAACCTCCTGCTGCAGTCCCGCCTGCTCCAGGCGTTGCTGCTGCAGCAGCTCGGCGCGGGCGTTGGCCTCCACTTCGTGCTCCGCCAAGTCCTCGGCCTGCTGCAGGGTCTGACGCATCGCCGAGGAGATGCGCCGCTGCAGATTCGAGTACTTCTCGACCACGTCATGGAACTCACGCGTCAGCTTTTCTAACTGCAGCTTCTGCTGGCGATCTCCATGCCGCACCACGGCCTGCAGCCGCTGCAGATCCTGGCTGGTGGTCTCGGCCCGGGCATTGGTCTTCGTGTTGATCGCATGCACCTTCTCACGCAGCGCCGCCGTGTCACGCGGCGTCCCGATCAGCTTGAGCTGCTTCTCCAGCTGCTTGGTGCTGCTGAGGACCGCGGTGATGTTGTGGCCAATGTCCTCGCTGAGTGACATGAACTCCGTGGGACTGAAGCCGGATGAGCCGCCGGCTGCTGCGAAGCTCACCTCGGGGGTCGTTGTGGAAGCCGTATCTGCCGTTGAGCCATAGTCGCGATGCGGGCCACCTCCTCCGCCTCCGCCTCCTCCTCCGGCGGGGTTGTTCAAGGCCTGGGACATGATTGCTGCTCTCTGTGTGTGTGGTGTGTGTGCCTGTGGGTTTAGTGGGGAGTTGGGGGCTTGAAAATGGGGCGACACCTAATACCGCGCACAAACAAACAAATCCCTACAAATGATTCACATGCCAAGAGCTCGGTGCTGAGTTCTGGGCATTGTTTTTGTGCTCGACTTATCAACATATGATGCAGCTCTGTGTGCGTGTGCGCCTGTGTTGGTGTGTGTACAGTGGTGGCCCCTACGTGTTTCCCCCTCGCACACGCTTCCACCAGAGAGGGGGCGGACGGTTGGGGCACAGCTCTTGTAGGGTTTCTGCCTCTCAGCGGACCTGGAACGCCCTGGGACTTACTTCGAAGCGACTTCTTTTCCGCTGGAGCTCCAATGTCAGCGCACAAACAGTGTGACCACGGCGCGACCGTTACAGTATTACCATATGAATCAGGAAAATACGCCAAGTGCCAAACGAACTGTGAATGTACCAGGGATGCCAGCTGCTGAAAAGTTACAGTGCCGGTCATAACTGTTGAACATTCTGTGTTCACAAAGTTTTAATTTAATTTATTCAGTGGTTGAATCTTAACTGTGGTTGCTTTTTAAATTATAATTTACTAAAAAAAAGCATGTACTATAAAATTGCAATAAAAAGCGGATCCACTACAAACTTCTAGGTTGAATTATTTACATTTTTATACTAATTTAATATAATTTTTATAATTTAACTCAAAAGTAGTGATGCCGAACCAATAGTTAATATATTCTTTGTTAAAATTAACACCAGAATCGATGACGTTACCTCGTTGTTATTAATAACAATATTTATAATTTGTATTACATCAGATAATTAAATAAATGAGTTTTTTTTTATTCTACACAATTTTTAAACAATCAAAAACGAATTATTATTTTTATATGCATAAATGTTTTATAGATCTCATGTTAGGCTTTTTATTTGACTCCAATGGATAGATTCTTAATGATCCAATTGCAAACTGCAAGGTTTATGGAAAAACAAATATACTTCCTACATTTACCGAGGTTTTTTTTATTATCACCAAATATACAGTATCAAGAATTCAAATAATTTACTATGCACACCTTCGAGAAATTTTTGGCGGGATACCAGCAATTGCTTATTTTGAAATGCTTAAAAGGGAATGAATTTCATTGGATGCTCTTCACATAAAGATTCGAAACTAAACTAGTTTCTTTAGCAGTAAACGCAGATTCGGTAAATCAGTTACAAACCACATTTAATAGATCCAAAGGAAACACATTTTCTACGTTCTTGGCTTGTAATTCCGTAGCTTAATGTACAGAGTTATGCTAAAAGGTAAAAATCCTTAAACTCCTGTCCTCTTCTTAGTGGGTCTTGGCGGCCAGACGCTTGTCGCGCTCCTCCGAGATGCTGAGCTTGACACCCTTGCCCTTGGGCAGAGAAATGTAGGGCTTGTTTCCCTTGCCGATGATGAACACGTTCGTCAAACGGGTGGCGAACACATGGCCCTGGGAATCCTTAATGTGCACGATGTCGAAGGATCCGGGGTGACGCTCGCGGTTGACAACTGTGCCGACACGTCCCAAATTCCTGCCTCCAGTGATCATGCAGAGGTTGCCTGTAGATCAAAAAGCGTTCGTTTAGTGAAATCAAATCAAAGAAATATCAGTATGCGAGTGTCATTGCACGTAAAAGTTACTGCAACGGCTGTGGGATACCGAAGCAGAGACCGTCGTGACAAAAAATGCTTTTGGCTAAATGTATTTGAACCACGCAACTTTAAGTTAACGTTTTGTGGTCTTCGAACCAGCCAAGATATGTCGATGTCGAACGAATTCTTACCGGAATCGAACTTGATGTAGTCGGTGATCTTGCCGGAGGCAATGTCGACCTGCACGGTGTCGTTGGCGTGGATCAGGGGATCCGGATAGCGGATGGTACGACCGTCGTGTGTGACCAGGAATGGAACACCCTTGGCGCCCAGCTGGGTCTTCTTGACCTTGCACAGCTTGTACTGTAAAAAGGAAAAAAATAAATGCCAGTTAGTCACAATCATTCAAAGTAGGCACTCTTTTAAATATGTAATTGCACGTAAAAGTTACTGAAATGACTTTGGGTTGCCAAGTCAGAGACCGTCGTATCAAAAATTGCTTTGGGCTTCGATTTGAACCAACTAACGCATAGCAACAGACGCAAATCGGTCTTCGACCAAGCCCACACAGACACTTATATCGTTCACTATTGACGAATAATTTAATTTGCACTTCAATTTATTACTTTTTATATTTGTAATTGCACGTAAAAGTTACTGAAATGACTGTAGAATGCCAGATCAGAGACCGTCGTATCAAAAATTGCTTTGGGCTTCATTTTGAACCAATTCACGCACTATTTTAAACACAAATCGGTCTTCGACAAAGCCCTTTGCCCCTTACTTCCGTTAAGCAATAACAATTGACTAAAAAAAAAAACCGGCACAATTTCATCTAAAACCATAAACTGGCGCCAAAGAGATATCTCACCTTGGCCTCCTCGGCGGAGATGCGGTGGATGGTAAAACGTCCCTTCACGTCGTAGACCAGACGGAAGAACTCACCGGTCTTCTCCAGGGTGATGACATCTAGAAATCGGGCAAAAGGAGAACTATAGTTTGACCAGATCTCCAAAAAGCGCTCACAGTGCGCAACTCACCCATATAGCCAGCCGGGTAGGTGGGGTCGGTGCGAACCTTGCCGTCAACCTTGACCAGGCGCTGCATCACGATCTTGGTCACCTCGGCGCCATTAAGGGCGTACTTGAGGCGGTTCCTCAGGAAGATCAGCAGGGGCAGCGACTCGCGCAGCTTGTGTGGGCCAGTCGAGGGGCGTGGGGCGAAGACGCCTCCCAGCTTGTCCAACATCCATGCCTTGGGGGCGGCTAAACGCTTCAAATGCTTCTTAGGGCCACGAGCCTGCAAAACAAAAATGGAATGAGCTCAGTTATCAGATTCCGACGCCGCAGCAAATTCAGAGATTCCTCGGCGAAGCCGTTTCGCTAGGGATTCTGTTTGGCCATCGAACACCACTCACCATGTTGTTTGATTCTCTATATTCAACGGGCGGTCACTGGAAATAAGAACAATCGATTTTTTAGTTTTGTGTAAACATTCGGGTGACCCGCAAAAATCGGCTTCAGTTGACAGAAAATCCGTTGCTCCCGGGCGCCGCATACAATCTCTGCCGTTTTTGCCGATCCCACGGTTGCCCATTTCGGACGCCGGTTCACAATAACAAAGGCCGATGGCCGAAATATAAACGAATTAAAATTACACGTACCGTCCGTCTTGCAATACAAAAGGAAAAGGAAGTTGGTGCCAGCTAGAGGCTGCTAAACTATCGCTGGCACTATCGATAAAGTCACGTATCGAATGTGACCAGATAGTTTTTGAGGATTTTAAAAGGGGTAAAAGTTTTGTGTCAACGAATGTTTTTAAGTATTACTTTTTACTTTTAGGTTTAACTTCGAAGCACTTTTATTGTATGCAACCTAATATGCAATAATTGCAAGTAATGAAAAGTTAGAAAATTCTTTTTTCTCTTTTGGCTCAGTTTTTTATATGGAGTTTTGCTGCTTTTAGAAAATGTATCGTTTGTTAGAACTATGCTTAAATGAATTTATGTATTCTAAACTAAAGATGAAGCGAAATTAAAAAAATAAAAATATTGCTCGCATGAAGCGCTTTTCTTGACACAGAAAAAGGTTAATTTAATAAGAATC